>JAECUM010047112.1:0-25143 GCA_016617855.1 Megalonaias nervosa
CACACACACACACACACACACACACACACACACGGTTTCTGACTATAATCTGTTTCTAATTTTATTTAAAAATACAACATCTAGTATGACTGCAGATTGGTCTGAACAAAGTAAAGTGTATAAGCGGCAATTTGATTTTAAACAAAAAAAAAAAATTGAATACATAGGAGATCGCTATAGATCAATCAGTAATGCAGCCTATATAAACTTAACATAAACTGTTCCTAATAGGTAAATAACGAGAATGTCTTGTCTATGTTATTACTGTCATATTTTCACTTTGTTTTGTCATTAAATATTTAAAATTATTATTCTGATAGTTATGAAGACAATAATAATAATAATAATAATAATAATAATAATAATAATTTATTAAAGTTTGACATAGTGTACTGTTTATCCAGTATGAATATAATATTACCGTGACAGGCGTGGCATGTCAAACGGCTGTTAACTGGGAAAAGAGTGTGGTATTACTTCTGCCATAAAAATACCGGCTTGAAAAGGGTATGTAATCTTTAAAAATAAGTGAAGATCAAGACAAAAAATGACTTCCAATGTTTGGGGCGATTTGATACAAAAAGTAGATTCTTTGATATCTTGCTTTTTACGTGTCTTCATACATTACAACATTGTTGTGCAAAGAAGAAAAATGAACAACAAAGGTTAACGTGAAAGAAACAAAGAGACATCATTTTACTATTATACGCAGAGCCAAAAATTCTAAGTATGAAACGTTATAAGGTGCTCATTTGGCACATTTGGTATCGAGACATTTGATAGATGTTAAATAAGCTTCGTATAAATAAGGCATACGACCAAACTGTAAGAACAGTAATATTTTTGGCAAATTGAACATATTGCATCATGTGATTGCTCATATGAGACAATTCTAGCATATTGTCAAGTAGCCAATACAGATATTAAAACGTTTACAGCAATAGCTTTGAGGAACAAGATATCCTTTATTGAAAGGGACATAAATATGTAACTATATCGAGCCTTGTTCCATCCTATGGAACGAAATTGAGACATTCCTTTTGGGAACAATTCTTATAAATGTTTCACGCCCTTTATGCTGTGCAATCATTATTGTAATAAAGAAATTGATAACATGTAGAACATATATTGCTTTACATGATGACCTGACAACAGTTATGTTGTAATATCTACTTTATTTATGTTGCTGCAAGTAAGTACACAAAATACATGATTGTCTGTATTAAAGTTATTTAATTTATTCTACTCATTATGATACAAAGCTTAAAACAGTTAAGTTTAAATTAAATTGAATACTATGTTACTTTTTATGAACAATGCATCAAATAACGAATTGTTCGTTTACAAGAAACGACTTAATTACATTTTTCAATTTTTTAATTATTGCTAAATGACTGTTATCATCCAGATATTTCTGGTGCAACATTGACAAGGTTGGCCGGGAGAGCGTGCTTCGAAATACTTATGGTACAAATATTTCCCTGATTGTTTGCCTACAACTTTTGCAACCAAAAAAATAAAAAAATAAAAAAAAAAATGGCGTGCTCGCATAGTATGAATATTATCTATTGTTAATATATTCTCTCGTTGAAGATTAAATGCATCATTAGCTCAAACAACGTTAGTAAAGGGGATCTCGTCAACTCCACGACAAGTCGACAGTTTTGGCTTGGAATTCGGGTAGCTATATTCTTTATATAGTTCATCTTTTGTATTTTATGCAGCAGGAGAAGAGACCATACGGAAAAAAGCGTATCCTCTGCTACGATGATGCCAATCATTTGCTATTTTGTTAATGAAGACATAAACTATTCATTTCTAGACAAAATATAATTTTCTAGACATAATGCGTATTGTATTATGTTATGTCTATGGGCTCAAGCTATGTAGCAAGACAAGGTAAAAACCAACATGCATTCTAGTTTCCAAAATATAAATATGTTTTCCTAAATTATAAAATCAAACAAAGTGAATGAATTAAATATAGCTCACAGTATATGAGGTCCTAGAATATCATCCTAAATGTACTATCAATTTCATATTAATCAGGAAACTATCCAAAGGTATTCCGAATGAAGGTCATAATGTGCTAATATGCTAACACCATTGAATTATCAGTGCTAGTTATGAATTGAGTTCGTATCATTGTTGTGCACTCGTATTTATTTTGCAAAGACGCATTTAGAAACAAAAAGGAATATAGGTTATATAAACTTGCTTTCTTTAAACTGAATATGTGACGGTTTGTAATTTATATGAGAACAACTGATTCCCTCGTTTCCAAAATCCTTATTAAAACTAATCTTTTCACATATCTTGAAACTGATGAAATTTTCAAGTTCATTGAATCTACTATGCTAAAGAATGTATTGTCGTCCAATGTAAAATATCAATGCACATGCAGATTTTCATTAGGCTTTTAATATGACGAACAAATATACAACGTTGAAATACATGTGTTGAAACAATTCTCATATTGCAGACTGGATATGTATCTATTATTTGATAGACGGAGAACTGAACATTATAACTGCATTGGTATAATGTATTACAAGTCCGTTTGTTTTGTTTGGTCTTTTCATGGTTGAACCTTAAAATTGTTTCATTCCTGGCGACAACCATTCAAAAATGTATTGTTATTATTATTATTATTATTCATTTTGTATCATTTTACTATAATTGATTTAGTAAAGAAAGAACATTATCTAAAGCAACGATTAGCATGCGATGTTCCGACATCATGACAGGAAAACATGATACACAGTGTCAGCGATGCTATTCTTTGAAGGTCCTGAATCCAACAGTTAACTTGATACAAGGAAGAACAACTACTATACAGCTGCAGTCAACGTTCCCATTCGGACGTTCCTCGATGGTAGACGACCTAAACTCAAAAGCAAAGTGCATCTTGTCAGTCCATATGATTGATCCAGACGATTCCAATGATTGTAAGAGTAGCAGCATATCTGTGCAAGGAAGTCAGAAATGTAGCGTTCAAATCCCTGGTTTCTATTATCATCAATGGAAGCCTGGAGTTCCTTATGATAATGTGACGGAGTTGACCATTACTACCAGAGATACGAACGACTATGATCAAGGGCGAAATACTTTCATGCCGAATCTTCGGACAGGTGGCAGTGGATTGAATGATATTGTACAGAGGAGCTACATAAGTAACATAGTCGTATGCATTGTTTAACCTCTCTCTCTCTCTCTCTCTCTCTCTCTCTCTCTCTCTCTCTCTCTCTGTATATATATATTTGCACTGCGTAGAACTGAAACATATATTTATCAGGGTCTCTCTGAATTTAGTTTGGCAATTTGCTAATCGAACTGCTGAAATCAGAAGGCATGCCACATTTTCAGTTTCACTTTAAAGGTACTACTAGAAATGAACCCTGTATTTTATTTCTGCAGGTACTGCTCGCATGTACTTATTCATGTGACAATTGATATTCTCTTAGTAACTTGAAACTGTCTTTGCAGATATACGTGATGTTAACGTGAATGATAAACAACTCCGCGATGGCAAATACAATCTTGGGGAGTTTAATTCATTTGGTACTCATTAATGATTGCATGTACGTGTCTCTTGTTTGGCTCGTTGTAAAACAAGCACAATACAGTTTGGGAATTCGATATACCATAGGGTTGTTTGGCATTGCCCTAAACTCCAAACAGACCCCCGACAAAAATTTATATATATATATATATATATATATATATATATATATATATATATATATATATATATGTATGTATGTATGTATGTATGTATGTATTGTCGCTCTCTATAAATTAATATCTTTAAGATCCAAATGTTCCACATAAGCGATGATCCTTTGCAAATTTGTCATGTACTTTTCCATTTCCGAAAACAAAAACAAAACAGTTTGTTGGAATTAGCAGAAACATATACATAAAAGAGTGGTTATTATACATAAAAGAGTGGTTATTATACATAAAAGAGTGGTGATTATTCATTTCATTGTAGAAGAGTATTAATCCATGTACAGACTATTCCTGAATTGTTCATTTCATTTTGTTTTCAGATAAAAATGAACATAAATCACGCATCGAAATTAATTTTTTCTTCAGGTGAAGACGTCCTCTGAGAGATCATGGCAAGCAAAGACTTGCTACGCATATATAGACCCTCACATGAGATCATTTGATGGAAGGTATGTGAAAGGTTTGCCACTAAGATCTATATAATCTGCCTATTATATTTAGTGTCTATTCAAACATGGTCTGAAAGATTACACAAAGTGAATGTTTTACATTCTTTTCTTACAATGATATTTCACAAAGTTCATAAAAAATAAAGTGGTGTTTTGCAAATTCAGGAAACAAACATCATACACAAATGCCTGCTTTTCTCGACAAGTATTAGCTATGTTTGTCAAATTTGTCTTTTTTTCTGTTAATAAATGTTGCGTCGTACTTAGGAACACGTCAACGTCTGTTTAAATTGTATCATCTAGTAAGTGATGGGTATCATCAAGCTATATTAATGTATGTATTGAAAAATGGACACATAAGTTCAGAAAACCATTTTCAAATGTGTTCATATTATTTTAGTTCCAGAAGCGATATTCTATTAGACAACAAGTTAACTAGTTAGAGCTGTAGATGAACTAAGAAAGGGTCTAGAGGTCTAATGATTATATATGTTCGTACGATCTAACCATCAGTTGTGAAAAGTTAGCTTGACTAAAGCTGCCACTTCCAGAAAATATGTTTAGGTCAGTGAATAACATTAAGCAGCCAATAATTAATAAATATTAACATAAATGATGTACACTTTCAGAATTGAGGTTTTGATATTCATACAGTTATATATTAATTACCATGATCATACTGTTAAATATTTCGATTATACGAGGACAGCGCGGAATAGATAACAAACACGCCTATGAGCCATCGAGAAAACGTTGAATATTCCGTTTTAATTTGTCAGTATGTGTCCTTGGTCGATTCCATTAGGACATTTTCTCCGCCACCTGCCAGATACTCAACCTTAGTTTAGAAATCAATTAAATATATTTGGAATCCCAATGGCACATTTTCATTGGAACGGAGTCTTAGTACCATCTAGTAATCTATAATTTTGTTAGCTAACGTCATCACGTGCAGTCAGTTTAACTAAGTTGATCATGTTACGGTAACCGTAGTCAAATCCTTTGCATGATCATAAATTTAATGTATGAATACTATGTCTGTTTTGCATTTTCTAATTAATTGCGACCCTGGAGACATTTCTTATTATGCCAGCCGACTGATTTTTAAGTGTTGATTGAACAAGACTTTTCGAAATTGAAGAAAAGAGTATGGACTTGACAACTTCCACTGTAACTGTATTTAACCTTTATTGGCATCCTCATTGCCGCAGTGGTCGTGATAGTTGCAGCCTTTGCCCGCAATTAGAGATGAAGCGCACATGGTATTCTCCACCCTACCAATCTGGCTTTGTTGAATTTTTAAGAGTTAGTTCCCTGTTTTCAAATGTGTATGGCACATATATTCCTCCTTTTCTTCTTCTTTCATCACACTGGTAAATTTATAGACATTATACAAATAGTAGGGAATGGTAATTATGTTTAAAAGCGGATGGTGCTGGGTTAGTTTGTTAATAAGGTGGCAAAGGGAAGTAAGCGGATATGGAAGTTTAATTTATCTTTAAAAGGAATCGAAATACTTTCTATACCCCTTTCCGCTAAATCCTGAGCATCTATAAGTGTTGTTTAGTCACAACGGCGTGATGTTATTTAGTGTGGGTGTTCCAGGTAGTGGATAGTAAGTTATTGGGTATTGGTCAGTAAATATAGTTTTAACATTACGTCTCGTGTTAGGCCTTATACTTTCTATATTTCCTTGTGCCCCCTATTCCCAAAGGCGACACTACGGGGTCGTAATGCTAATTTCCCGTAATACCTCAAAATGTTTCAAAAGGCGATACCATGCGTTCATTTTGCTAATTTTCGATTGACCGCTAGTGACGTGTTACTCCCTAAAATGACATCTCCATATTAATAAATTCCTGTTAGAGGGCAGAATATTCCTCGTACGTTAAACCTACTGCGTAATGCTAATTCCCTTTAGAGGCAAGATCACCTATAATGTCACAATGTTATATGTCCCTCCAGACATACCCACAATGTTACAATGTTATGTTTTCCGCCCATTCACATGACTCTTAAAATCCACAGATACTGTTTAACATTGGATTTCCAGAGACACGCCGTGTCATTTCTGCAGTGGTGGCTTAATGTTAATTCCCATAGATCCAAGAGTGTCATGTCTGCAGTGGCAACCTAAAGTTAATTCCTATTGCTGCCAAAGTGCTATCTTGTACTTTTGCTATCGTGGTGAGGAAAATTAAACTTCTATTCCATATTAAACCCCATCTGTCTGGCCGTATATATGTTTGGTTATCCATTTCGTTGTCTATTTCCTTATCCATTTCGCTACCCATTTATTGAAATCATGCTTCTGCTATAAAATATTCCTTAGCATCTTTGATGAAACTTTGTCAGTGTGACCATATCTGAGGATTTTGTTTTAGCAACTGAGGATTTTTACCCTATTCTATAGATTTACAGTTTGCAGCTTTTCTAAAGATGTTGAAATATGTTGAATTGTTTTAGACACTTTACGGAATTTTCTGAGCGTTTTTGGACAAAATAGATACCAAAAGTTAACATACATGCTGCAATTTTCAGTATAAAAGTGATAGTATATGCACAACATTTTTAAATATTATATATATATTCTCATTCCATCTCACATTCAGATATTACACAGTAAAGTATCCAAATCAAACATACTGAACAAGAACATAGCAAACTCATGAAGATGGGTGGGGAAATTAACCATTTCTTATGTTTCCTTATGTGAGTTAGGGTTTTGTTTTCTTTTATTCCACTGAAAAATGTGCGCACTGATGAAAGCATTTTTTTTTATGGGAACAGAAAATAGAGCTTAGAACGATCCATAGAACGGACTCATACAGCTCACGTGGACCATTTACGTAACACGGCTACTTAGAAAGAAGTAAAGTTTTAAGTGTCTCCCATTGCACGCGTGGTGAACAATCATAACTTTCATGCTTAAGTTGATGACAAACAATATAAAATTGTGACACAAAGTGAGATATCTCCTGGTCATGTTAGAAACAATCAAAAATAATGAATAAACTTTAAACTTCATATAGAAATGCTACCTGCTTGATTCAAATAATAGCAATATGTAAAAGAACGCAGACAAAAGTAGCGATGGGATTCATCCTGTGCGATCACACATTTTAGTCTGGCTAATAATTAAAACACTTACTAATGCTATACAATATATTCAAAAGATACATTATAGCATATGAATAACTAAGCTTTGTTATTTATATAATTCTTAGGATAAATGATCATGCTATTATTTCTTTCATAATTTATGTTTGCAATAATATTCAGCTTTTTCATTTCAGTTTTAGATTTAAAAGGACTGATTTTGTTACATTTAAGGGCTGATTTTGTTACATTTAAGGGCTGATTTTGTTACATTTAAGGATTTTGTTACATTTAAGATTTTGTTACATTTAAGGGCTGATTTTGTTACATTTAAGGGCTGATTTTGTTACATTTAAGGGCTGATTTTGTTACATTTAAGGACTGATTTTGTTACATTTAAGGAGTGATTTTGTTACATTTAAGGTCTCCAAATCACGGACAAAATACAATGTTCCAATATTGCTTCAATTTATACAAATGCATTTTCCAGATTCTATGAGAACCAAAACCCTGGCTTTTTTTATCCTGTACCGTCACAGAACAAGCAAACGAGAGGTAACACAAACGTTTCGATGACGCATCTTTCTAAAAGCAAACAAAATCTTATAAAGTGGATTACTTGTTCAATAATGCCAGACATATATCTGACGTCAGAGTTATAGATTGACTACATTATATCAGAAAGTAAATATATCATTCTCCGACCATACATTGCATACAGATAGGTGACAATTTGACATATGCATACATATATATATATATATATATATATATATATATATATATATATATATATATATATATGCATAATGAAACCACTATAATCAGACAGGAGGAAAACTTGTTTTTCGTCTTTAGGAAAAGTAGTGCAGATTAATTTGTGCGTGTTTATTCTGTATATGGTATGCAATGTATATTATATATATATATATATATATATATATATATATATATATATATATATATATATATATATTGCCGTACCATTAGTCCGTCAGTGGATAATGGATGGCTATTTAAATGAATGAACCACTAGCAAGTGTTGCAATGATTTACCGTAAGTTTGAGTAAATTGTAAGAAACTATGCAACTATTTATTTGAAAAAAACTCATTATTATTTTTATTATACTACATCTGTTGTAATCGTTCTAAAATTAAAATGTATTATAGTTAAGTATCCTACAGTGGTGAAGTCCCTATAATGGGCACATGTTCAGTGAAAAAAGAACGCATTTTTAGCACCTTTTCAAGGCACTTTGTTGTATATTTAACGTCTATAAAAAAGACAAACATCAATAATGGAAAGGATTATGCGATCCTTTGAAGGTCTTTATAAACAGATAGAATATATAATTGTCGATAATGCATTCTTTATTAGCATACGTTTGAAAACATGACATAACAGGAATATGTATATTTAAACACATCTTCCGATGTTCAAAGTTATTATTATTATTATTATTATTATTATTATTATTATTATTATTATTATTATTATTGTTGTTGTTGTTGTTATTATTATTATTATTATTATTATTATTATTATTATTATTATTATTATTATTATTTAAGTATAACTCAGAGAGAATCTTTTTCGACCCCCAAAATCATGATCCTGATTTGTGGGATGAAAACGCTCTATTCTGTGTCTGTCCTGCTGCTTTGAACACGGCAACTCTACCAGGTACATCATAAGGAAGTGAATTAGATCCACTCTGCTCAGCTTGCCTTTCTTTATCATGTAGCACAAAGGAAAAAGTACCGGGTACGCAATACCAAACTTGCAACATTAGGAAAAAGAGGTCAAAACAGTCAGTGTCCAAAGAGATCGAGAGAATTTTGAGAAGAAAAGTCGTGGACAATAAAATAATGACTCATGGTGTAGAAAAGGTAGGTTATTGAAAGATATAATAACTCCAAACAAAATACACAATCTGTATTCTGAATGACCATTTTAATTGCACACTTATTCACTGGATTTGTTTACAGTGAGCATCGTTGTCTTCTTCGCCAATCGCTTTGTATGCTATATTTGTTTCATACGTAAATGTTCACAAAAAGCTCAGTATACAATTAAGAAAGTATTTAGATAATTTTTTGTGTTTTGTTTTCCTTTCATAATTACTTGCTTATATACCTGTTCAAATCATAAGTCAACATTTTTAGAACATAACTCTCTTTCGTAAAACCCTTTTGGAATTTAACTGCCGTTTTTAAATCAATAATAATAATAATAATAATAATAATAATAATAAGTTGTATACCAATAATCATGTCAATACCTAATAACAATTCCTTTAAATTAATTTCATTGTTTGTGTTACATACTTGCCTTTGTAATATAATCGGGTCTGTAAATAATAACTTGTGATTTTACTTTGTATTGTCAACCAACAAAAAAGGTAAAAACCTTTTTATGCTACCATTATTCGTAAAATATGTTGGAAAAACCAAAGTTAAACGCACTGACTTCAAATCGCGGAAAATGAAAAGATCAATCATGGTGCAGAAAAGGTAGGTTACCAAAAATTTGTATCATAATTATGGTATTAAGACGAAGAATTTGTATTAAAACTCATGACCCACTATGTCGCATATGTACGAAACCAGTTATTGCCAACCCATCAAGTGATATGTATAGTACAGCTCTTTATTTCTTTTTTTGTGTGTTGTTTTGCAAAGATCAATTATTAATATCACATTAGAGATCAATTATTAATATCACATTAGAGGTCAATTATTAATATCACATTAGAGGTCAATTATTAATATCACATTAGAGGTCAATCATTAATATCACATTAGAGATCAATTATTAATATCACATTAGAGATCAATTATTAATATCACATTAGAGATCAATTATTAATATCACATTAGAGGTCAATTATTAATATCACATTAGAGGTCAATTATTAATATCACATTAGAGATCAATTATTAATATCACATTAGAGGTCAATTATTAATATCACATTAGAGGTCAATTATTAATATCACATTAGAGGTCAATTATTAATATCACATTAGATGGAACACAGGCTGCCTATCAGTAATCTCATCTCTATGAACAGTTCCATCACAAACTGTGCTACAACTGTGATGGAACACAGGCTGCCTATCAGTAATCTCATCTCTATGAACAGTTCCATCACAAACTGTGCTACAACTGTGATGGAACACAGGCTGCCTATCAGTAATCTCATCTCTGTGAACAGTTCCATCACAAACTGTGCTACAACTGTGATGGAACACAGGCTGCCTATCAGTAATCTCATCTCTATGAACAGTTCCATCACAAACTGTACTACAACTGTGATGGAACACAGGCTGCCTATCAGTAATCTAATCTCTATGAACAGTTCCATCACAAACTGTACTACAACTGTGATGGAACACAGGCTGCCTATCAGTAATCTCATCTCTATGAACAGTTCCATCACAAACTGTACTACAACTGTGATGGAACACAGGCTGCCTATCAGTAATCTCATCTCTATGAACAGTTCCATCACAAACTGTACTACAAATTTGATGGAACACAGGCTGCCTATCAGTAATCTCATCTCTATGAACAGTTCCATCACAAACTGTACCCTGGATTACACGGTAGGTGGTAATAATGTATATATTTTTTTCGGATAAAGAATTTATGCTTTTCAATGTGTACATTACGGATTTTATAATGATATAATGTTTGCTTCCACGATATAAGCACTGTTTTGAGTTCAAAACGAATATCAAAATTTTTTAAGAATGTTCTCTCTCTCTCTCTCTCTCTCTCTCTCTCTCTCTCTCTCTCTCTCTCTCTCTATATATATATATATATATATATATATATATATATTGAGAGAGAGAGAGAGAGAGAGAGAAATATGTGTGTGTGTGTGTGTGTGTGTGTGTGTGTGTGTCAAAAGGCGGAAAGAGAATGAATTATAATCAAAATGATGAAGAAGTGAGCTCGGTGGAAGTGATGAACAGCAAGTCAAAAACATGGTTTTAATCAGAATTGCACTCAAGCTCAAGCATCATTGACACCTTGAACTTAATGTAATGAAAGCCCTTCGTGATGGTAATGTTTATGATGCGAGCATAATTTTTTTACTGACGTATCTAACTTGTGAACGTCTTTTTCTTTTTTGTAAACCGTGAGAAAGAACACACGTAAACAATTACTCTATGGTTGTAATATTTGCCTGGCTGTATACTATTTAAAAATGAGTTTACATTTAGAAAATTTAATGTACTTTACAATCATAAGCATTAACTGAGGATTTGATTTCATTTTATGTGGGTAAAGAATATTCTCAGTAATAACCCCACCACGAAAATTGTTACTGTAATTCAAGTACTAAAACAAACAGTGTGATCTCACTAAATGTAGCCTCACAAAATCTCCCTTTGTTTCCAAACCCATGCCATTTTATTCCCACAAACATTTCATAATGTTACTATATCAAACAAAATGTCATGCTTCTATATGAGATTTTGTCAGCAGTTTTGACGAACTTCGCTTAATATGCAGTTGGAATCTATTCGCTGTTGCATGACATAAGTTGCAATAAAATATGAAGTCTACTACCCATTTAGAAATAGTGCAGACCGCTTCAAAACACATCCTTATGAGCAATCCTGGTTTTGTTGGTGTGCTAAACTCTTGGTATTGGCTATGTGCCATTATTCAGAAGAAGAGGCAGTGTTCGGAAAAGATGCAGATTTGAGCGGTTATGCTAATGACTTTTTCACATACTTTAGTTCACAGGAGACATGTCACTAGCCAGTCTTCAATGTGAGATCTACAGGTCAGAAGTTGATGAAGAAATTGGAAGAAACAGTACATTCAGAGATTCTAATCCCAAAGTCGTGGAGTCCTTTCATGCTATAGCATTCATCAAAAACTGTAGTAATCATGGTGATTGTGTGAACGGTATGTGCTTCAATTCTATTCATTTATTTAAGTTATTACTTTTTATTAAATGTCATAATGCTATTTGCAAACATGAAACTCCATAGATGTATCCTTATGGCATGTTTTAAAACAATGTTTAGTATGTTTTTGATGGAGAGAATGCCAAATAGTTGTTGGATGGAAACAATGTCTAGTCGACTTTAAATATACACTTCAGTCAGGAAGAGATGATGCTTTCTTTTCTCTTCTCCAGTCTTTGTCCATATGTATCCTTTACTTTCAACAGGTCGTAGTTTGGTTTCAGATGAATGTTTCTATAATTTATTGAGAAACTTTACATTCATTTTCCGCAATGTATTTTAATAATAATAATAATAATAATAATGAGGACTTTGTATAGCGCCTAATCTTTAGAAGCTCTAAGCGCTTTACAACATTTGACAACACTTAAAAAACATATATAATGATATGATTACAAAAATAAAAACAAACACTACGAAATTAGAAAACAGAAAACATGCTGTAAATATTTAAGGTAAGGAAACATTATTAGGTCTTTAAGTCTGTTCTTGCAGTTGAAATAGGTGAGTTTTAAGAGCGCTCTTGAATGAGATCACTGTGTCTTTGTGTCTAAGTGCAGTGGGCAATTCGTTCCACGTTGCTGGGCCCTGGTATGCAAAAGATCGTTGTCCATATGATTTCATCTTCATAGTGGGAATGATGAGAATACGAGTGTCAGAAGAGGAGCATAAGCATCTTGCAGGTGTGTACACATGGGTGAGGTCAGATAGGTATGTTGGACTGGAGCCCGTCAGTGAAACGTAGCACAGAGAACAAATTTTGTGTTTAATTCTGGATCGTATGGATAGCCAGTGTAGGGTACAGAGCAGGGGAGATGCGTGCTCTGATCGTGGTACTCTAAGGATGATCCGAGCAGCTGTATTTTGAACTTTTTGAAGTTTCTGAAGTAGATATTGAGACGAACCGGACAGAATTGAGTTACAACAGTCCAGTCTTGAAAGTACTAAGGAACACACAAGTGTTTTAGTGGCATCAACTGAAAGATACTTGCGAATGGAGCTGATTCGTCTCAGCTCAAGATATGCATATGTTCATGACATGTTGGTGCAACGAGAGAGTACTGTCGAGAGTGACACCGAGGTTTCGTACTGACTGTGTGAATTTTGTGTCGATTTATATTTTAATAAATTAACAACTACATTTCCCATTTTGCTCATCTTATCATATCCTTGGACTATACAAGTTAAAATCTATCCATGACATGCCTTTAGCCCATTTCTTGAAAATAGTATGATGGGATTATCATAGTCAGACAAATATAGGAATGATAAACATAGTCATGTGAAGTAAAAATAAACAAAATGAAAATAGCAAATATTGGATCAAAGTGATTCAGTTACTTTTTGTAGTTTATACTAGGTTATAATATAAATAATGACATGATTTGATGCTTGTTATTTATTGCAGGATCATGCATTTGCCACGCCTCGTTCGGCATTGAGAGACTATCCTGCAGTAGAAGATACATATGCTGGTGGTCCATGTGAGAAGGATAAAGATGATTGCTGCCGAGAAGTCCCAATCTACGGATCTCGGTTCGTTAAAGGCATTACCAAACAAAAGCTTCAGATATTTAATGTAAGCACCGAGGTTTCATATCATCTGCTATTTAAACATTGAAAATTCTAACATTTCGCATTCTATAATTTTATAATTAAGAAATGCTCACGCTTTATTGCTTGCATTATATAACGAAATTAAACGTGTCTCTGTCAGGTACGCAATGGATGAAATATTCAAGTTTAGTTTGAAATTCCTTTATTTGTTATAGTAAAGACATGCTTGTACTTACATTTTCATAGTTATTATCTAATCAAGTTTAAGTCTTTTGGAGCAAAGTTAAATGTCTGTCAAAAAAATAAAATCATTTGACGGTCTTGATCCAAATAGGAATCGGAGAACTCCAATAATCAGAAATGGCATTATTAGCAAGACATTCTCATAATATTTGATCTAAAACAAATAGTATCCATCTATCAAAAATTTCGTTCCTCTATCAAGAAATTCGTACAAAACAGTCCTTGCAGAATGGCACAATTTCTTAAGGCTCCTCGACTATTTTGAGCGCTCTACGAAAGGATAATCAAAACACACTAGACGATGAGAACAGATCTCGAAAATGATTATTAAATGCACCTGAGCGAACTCGTACCTACAGTTCGGCGTTTGCAAGCGTCAAAAATGTTAAATTTTTCACTTAATTCTCACATGTTTTTAATTTTGTGGAAAGTCAGGGTGCAGTAAAAAATGATTTTCTTTTCTTACTATAGAAAGTCAAAATTGTATTAGCTAATATAGGAATCAACTAATTTAAGTATAGAATAAGCAAAACAAACATGAGATATACGATACAAGCATCGACTAGTTTTCTTTCTGATCTACAAATCTGTAGCCTATCCCCCTTAAATAGCGGTTTCAAAAGATTTTCCTTAACCCTCAATGTATTTGGATGTTTGATGCATTATTCATCATTTTAAAACCTTTTCTAGATATATCTTAATGGAACCGAAATCGTTGAAGAACCAGTCATTCAACCTATTCCAATTTTAAACCCCTTCGAAGGGCAAACTATTGTGCCTTGCAACAAGAGAAATCGACGATCAACAGACGCTGACAACAGTTCCATACCATTTGTGGCAGGAACTCGAGTGTCTTTGACGAATGATGGTACAAACTACGGCCCTGAAAAATCATGCTACATTCTTGACTCCAAATGCCAGGGGATTTTGAATGATTCGGATGGATACAAATTTTACCTGCAGGTATGTATAAATATAGCACATTTAGATTTATCTACTTTTATATTAATGTGTATCTATATATAACATACTTCTAGATTTATTTTTATATTATCCTGTAGCTTAATGAAAGCCAAACGCTTTATCTTTATTATGAAGCATGCAAGATGGATAGACAAAGTAAGACGTACAATGTGATGCAAATTATTAAAAAGGACAAGAAAGCTTATTTTGAATTAGCGTGTGTGTATGTGATTTAGATTTTTAAACTAGCTTTAACTTTTTTTAGTTATATCGCTACCAACGTCTGCATTGTGTCAGTTTATAGTGATGTTTAGCACTGGGGCATCATGTCGCAGACATGTATCATCATGTTTCACCCTGTCACATAAACCTGACACCAGGCTGATCAGACCTAACACTAATCTCTTAATGCGGAACGCCTAGCGAGGCAGCTGTATCATTATTATGCCTTTGGTATTACTCAGCCGGGGTTTCGAACCCGCTACCTCCTGCATTCGAGACGAATGCTCTAGCAACTAGGTGACCGGAGTGGTGATTTGAATTAGTAAAAAGGTGTACAAGAGATATGATTCCATTTCCACCACCTCAAGCGTTATTAAAACTTCATTCTATGATGAGCAAATTCAATAGCGAAATGTGCTTAATGCAATGGGATACAGTTTTAGATATTCCATTAACAATTTTCAAATTAAAAGTTTAAGGCTTTTAAAATTGATTAGAAAATTGATAACATGCGTTTCTGTTATGTATTGAAAGGGTGGAACATGTTTCATAAGCGGTGTCTGCTACAGTGAACTGGAACAAGATTCACTTGACAGATGCAAGCGATGTCAGCCTACAATCAATCACTTCTCTTGGACCTATGGTAAGTACTTTCATATCAGAGATTTAAATCCAAATAAATAATGAGCATAGCACAATGAATACTTGAATTGCATTATTACAAGACTATTGAACAAAAGTGCAAAAATTAGTCTACATCTTCAGATCATATGTGACAGGTTAAAAGTTTGTCATACCTGTGAACATGTTCATGGAGAGCTAGTCCTCCTTTTTATTCGTTTACAAAGTAATTAATAACATTCTATACGTAAGATTAGCGTGCATTTGCAAATGTTCTGAAGTGAAAAATTATCAAAATCTGTATCTGGTCATCTTTCAGACGTTAAATGAACATGGTTGCATATGTATCTAAATGTAGATTTTCTTTCGGTCTTTATTTACGTCGTGATTGACTAGGTACAAATTTGAACTTTGATAATACCGCTACTACGTTCGTCCAATCCTTGTAATGGTTCTCAGATCCTCTGATTATAAAACGGAACACTCGACTTTCGGTAGCTCGAAGCCTCATCATACTGCTTCAGATTACATAGACCCATCTTCTCTAGCTACGGAGCGTCCATACACGTCGATCATAGACGGAACAAAATTTATCACGTACTCCTCGCACGTAAAGATAATCTAACCCGTGCAAAATCACAATACCGATGTTAATGACAATCAACATGACATGCTAGTATTCATTTTTCTCAATTTCTGCGCAGTTCCATTTTATCAGTCTACGTTGCATCCATTGACCACTCATTACGTCACATAACAATGACCCTAAATTGAAAACACGATAGCAAGCAAAAATGCAATAATTTATGAAGGTCATTTGATATTAATAGCTGCCATATACTTTGTTAGATTTGATAATCAACAGAGGTGAACCTTTGAGACAGGAAGGACTTGCGATTACATGGTTTAAATTTTTGATCTGACTAATTACTAGTTAGATTCATTTCAAAGCCTAAAACAAGGCCCCTCACGGTACACTCTATTAACAGAAAAAAATATTGCAGTTAGTGACTAATTAATTGTATATCTTAATGTTATGCATAGTATACATGAGCGATAATATCGTTTTTAACTAAGAATATATATATATATATATATATATATATATATATATATATATATATATATATATATATATATATATATATATATGAATGATCCTTGCAGAATATACAAGCGGCAATGACCCTTCTTTCATATTGGACATGACCCCTATATTTATTTCGGTCTGTATATGGGTTACTCGTGGTTGTATTGGTGATTGCCAGTATAACTGTCATCAAGTGTTGCCTCAAAAAAGAGAAACGGTAAATAGATATATACATATTTATTCCCACATACCGATAAAAGAATATGTAAAGTGGCATCAACTCACCGTTCACCAAAAGCGCTTAAACATTCTTATTTCTTCCCTATATTTTTATTATCAAGCAAACATGCAAAGGAACATGACTACAAATAAATAGAATGTCCGTTTGCACATCTAACTGTGCGTACTTTGTAGGAGTCCTAGATGATTTACCAGTTATTAATGATTTATACATTGGATGCAATATCGTTTAAAGTGCCGATTGTTCTATCGAATCGAAAGATAAATATGTGTTAGCTACTTTCTTCAATTAGTACATAAATGCAACGCGAACAAATTTGCATGTTTCATTGTGCAGTTACAGACAGGTGTATCCATTTCATTCAATCACTACAATGATATTGATAAACGTGTTTTGATCAAGCACATTTCCATTAGCTTATATATGTAATTAGATGAACTCTACTGTATTCTTTTCAGAATCGATAGTCAATCTGAAAGTAATGTAACAGTGCCAACAACTGGCATTAGGAAATTCGACAAGACCTTGCTGTTCTGCAGTAAGTACAGTCTGCAGGCTGGTAGAAAAGACACAGAAGGAAGCAATGCTGTTGTCCAGAACCCTTCTGGGAACAATAGACCAAAAACTCCTGGATCTCACTCCTTTTAAAAGATTTTCATTGAAACGAAGTTGCCTGAAAACTAACTGTAACGTGTATCGTGACATCCCATTTCAGTACTAAAGACGACATTATTTAAAGTTTTCGTTTTAAAATGGCAAAACTATGCTTAAAACGTATCAGACGTTCTGTTCTAGCACAATAAAATACTATCTACTAACTATATTACAAAGAGCAATAAATATTATATCAGTGCACATGTAAAGTTCCAAAACAATTAATAGAATTCATTTGGGTGCTGTAATTTCTTAGTTAAATACATGTAGTTTTATTCTCAGCTATGAATAACATAGATTGTTGCAATTGTGATACACTGTCTTTACTTTAAATGTGTCCAGAAGATCTGCTGGAAAGGTATCAAGATAAAATGTCTTCACTTAGTTTAGATTATTCTTCAAAAATGCTACTATTAAATTAAACAAAGGAGATATTTTGAAATTTCTCATTTTTGTGAAAGTCTTCAATAACTATTTAAGCATTAAACATGAGAGGGTAATATATACAATAATATCTGCTACGAACGAAGAGAATAAGGCTTTATTCTGTGCGGTTTAGACCTAGACTTACATTCAGAGTCTGTATTATTCACCCTTCTTTTATAGAAGAGAAAATATCAGAAAGACGGCACAAAATTTGGGTTACTTCCTGTGGTATCATCTTTTACAAAAATATAGAGAAACTGACTCTTTGTCTTAGAACTCTACCTTTAATTAGAGTGTGTGTTTGTTATTACTTTTATCTTGGAATACATTGCTTTATAGATTTTTGTCTTTGAACTTAATAGACCTTTGTATTGATAATATTCTGATTTTATCTCTATTTCGTTATTGTTATTTTTCTATCCTCAGAAGTATATTTCAGATTTATATGTCACCAAACTCAAATTAAATTGGAAACACGACCTTAGTAAAATTGATGTTATTAAGCATTTTCCTTTCTTGTTTACTCTTTCATGCTTTGGATATTAAAGTACAATGCTTAAGTTTTATGCTCGCAATATGTCCTTAAATGACAAGGTTAGAGACAGTTCAAACGCTTTGATGCCCTTTCCTAATTAGTCACTAATAAATGTTTTAAAACAATTAACGAATATTGTATACAAATGATTATTTCAAAGCTACATTAATGGTGTACAAATGCCCTTGACGGCGATATGCTTTCGATGTATCAATTAAACATTTCATAATAGAGATGTGAAAAGACTTGTGCATTCATGTTGAACTGTTTGGAACCATTTCATTGCAGATAGAAGTGTATTAAGAGAGGTTTAGTCATAGTGTTGAATTGCTGCAGATTTTATATGTGTGATTTCTACGCAGGGTACTGAATCATGAGTGGTTACGCCCAGATTAAATGGTAAGGATTTTCAAGCACTGAATATATTTAGCACAATAGCAAAAATCCTTTTAAGTGAGAAGATTTAGTTGTACAGCCATTAAGCATTTATACGGTTTTCCAGGAATGTGTGATAAAGGGAAAAACAGGTGAATTCGTATGAACAGGAATAGGGTTTGGCTTATTGCTAAAAATAACATTTATGTAGAAATGAAACACTGGAATAATTGCATTGATTTTGCATTTTTAATAGATGGTTTTGCATTTTCTGTATTTTGTAAGAAACCATCTAAAATATTTTTAATTTAAGCAGATTTATTATTCTGATTTCATATGTAGCCATTTTTGTTCACTGCGTCCATCATTGGTTTTTATATGTTTCTACTGCAGAAATAGTTAGACATCATTTGGGTATAGGAATCTATATAATCTATAGAAGTCTAATCAGTTTTGAAAATAGCAGTGCATAGATAACCGACAATGTCTGACAATAAGAGAACAGCAAAACTAGTTAATAATGTCCACTAACAAAACTTAACAAATATTGGACATAAAACAGGTACTTCAAAAAGCGATACAAAAGCTGAACGAATGTCCATAATGACAATATGCTTTGAGGCGCTTAATGTGCAAATTTTAAATGTAGAGATTTTAGAATACCAATATATATTCTTTTTTCGCTATATCGTTCCAAATGAACTCATTGCCGACTGAGATGTACGATGGCAGGCAGGCTTCGTCAATGTGATAGATGCACAGCGGACTGAATCAATGAACGCTTAAGCTGAAGTACAAAGAATAGGAAATCGTAAACACTCCATATTCTGAGTACAATAAAAGAAATACTCCCAAGACATTGTAGGTTTCTTTGGACGGTCAGTAAGACTATATAAGCATCACTCAAAGCGTCTTTTCCAATGCTTTATCATATAGGAGACGTACCAGTAAGCGATTTTAAAAGAGAAAAATGTTTAGCTTGATACCAATTGATGAGTTCGTTTAGAAACCTCATGCAGAAAGTGACACGAAGGAACTGCTATTGTAGCTCTAATTTAAACTTATTTACACAATGTATGTATCCTCATGAGGAAGCGACTTTAACTATATAGCAATTCATGTACGTTGCATATTGTTATATCTTACCTAAAGTAATGTTATGCTTTTGGTTGCTTTTTGTTGTTTTGTTACTGGGTTTTGGTATTTTGCGTTAATATGTTAATATTTATCATCGTCTCGAATTCATGTGTTACTACTGTTTGACATCTTCATGCGAAAGAAATATAGCTGGTCGTATTGAATGCCTAAAACGTAGAGGAATGCCAGCGTATACAAGCAAATTATTTATTTAGGATTGCTTTGCTTTTGTTTTTTACTTTTGCTACAGACTATGATATAATCCATTAATACCAAACATGTGACAGTGAGAAGACATATTGCCACTGACAATCCAGCAAGAGTAGTTCACTGACTAATGTGGATCGATTCAGAACATGACATTTCCATGAAATTCTTATTTAAACAAGGAAAATGTATTTTGCTTTGCAACGGTGTTATAAAAGAATGTAATTTGTGCTAGCTGCACCTTGGCTGACTTTAAAGACCAGCTATTTAAAAATAACTTCGGGTACTTGTACTTACAATTTGATGGAATCCTCTTCCTGGAAATGTTAGTTTCTTTATATGTTCTGATGTTGACCATATCATGTAGTTTTAACATGTACATGTCATGGGCAGATTTTGACATGCTTCGTCTTGATCAGTTTAACAACGTATATATTCTAATATTAATATACAATATAATAAAGTTTTAAAAATTTGACTTTATTCCTGTTTCACTTAATTTACTTCGTTCATGATTGTGGCTCCATTACACCTAATTGTCTGTTCTTGTTGGACTTCATATAACCTAGTGTTTGGAATAATAGAAACGACAGTATCCCTGCGGTCTTACTGGAGACTGATTTAATATAAACTTGTCCCCGTCTTCGTATCTATCTATCTATCTATCTTCATATATATATATATATATATATATATATATATATATATATATATATATATATATATATATATATATATTGTTACGTATGGGATCGTTTAAAGTAACAAAAGAAAAGAGAGAAGACAACAAGCATTGTAAGGTTTAATAAGAATTATTTATTTCCCTAGAAAACACGGTGAAAAAGGTGAAAATATGAAATAGGACTTACGATTTGCGAAAAAAATCCAAACATTATCCTAGAATTGTGAAAATATATAAGTCCTATCAATAACAGTTCTAATTGAATCTAGTTTGATGCTCAATTTTGCTCCAAGATGGTGGATAACGATGTCATATGTAGTCTTTACACAAATGTCCAGAATTTCACGTTTAACCACAATTTGTACTGTACTGTTCAAATTTAGAATGAATTACACTGAATGTCTTTGTCCTCAACCACTTGTGTAGTTCTCCAGGGAAAATAATTATTATTTAAAAAGTAGATGAATTCCTATAGCTGTCATCTAAGGATAAATAAAACTTATTACAAGATCTTGATTCACTTCTATTGCCCAAAAAATAATAAGTACCGTTTGCAAAGTTTGTAGATCTTGTCATACTTGTCAAATGATAAGAAAACCCAATCAAAAGATACATAAGGCTCATCTGCAACAAATTCCTGCATTTCACGAACTATTTAGTATAATTATGGTAGACTGTGTTGGTCCCTTACCAAAGAGCAAGTCAGGCAACCGATATTTTTTGACCATCATGTGTGCGTCAGCAAGATTCCCAGATCATGGGCCAAACTAAGTATTTCCTGTCTGTAACGTTTCGGAACCACAATCTGATATTTCACTGACCACTCGTCACTAGCAGGTAACTCGGGAGGTCTCCATTTTCTCATAAGAATTCCATTTTTAATGAAATAACAGACAGGTACTTCAGTAGGTTCAGTTTCACTAATGGCACCCTGAAACAAACAGGAGATCTCAGGATCTTTTTCTTGTTCGACGACAAGTGATTGTCGTTTATCACCCTGATCAGATATGAGAGAATGAGTATTCAAAAGAGGATCACTATGATCAATACTTTTTGATTGATCCAAATTAGAAGTAAAAGTGACCTCATCAAAAGCCTGACCAATTCATGTGTCAGCTAAAGGAATACATTCCTTATCAAAGTCATTCTCAAGAACTTTCTTTGCCATAGCTCTGGTAACTGCACAAGCTGGGTATAAATCAGAGATTTCTTTTTCAATAGGATCAATTTTCGATCGAAAGAAGGCTTGTCCGTTACAAATGGATTAACCACAAACGTGTATCTGGCTAGGTCGTTGCCTAACAACAAATGAATGCCCTCAACGGGTAAAGTATTCACTATACCGACTGTCACAGGTCCTGAAACTAAGTCTGATGACAAATTAACAGAAAGGAGAAGAATTTTAACAAAGCGGCACTCTACTCCCTGAATGTGAACACTCTCATTAGAACAGGACTTCTCAGAAGAAGGCAAAATACTTGACACTAAAAGACTCTGAGAAGCTCCTGTATCCCTTAAAATTTTAATAGGGATAGGATTGGCCAAATCACCGAAGGGTGATATAGAACCCTTCGACATGAATGGTTCAAAATTCTCCATACTAAAATCAGACTGGGATTTATCAAACCCAACAAATGTATTGTTTTCAATATATGACCGTGACCTTGACCTCTTAGAAATAAGAGCATTTGGGATAGGTCTATCTTGATTCTGATGCCTATATTTCAATTTGAAGCAATCAGAAATGACGTGTCCTTTTTTCTTGCAATAGGTACACGTAGGAATAGACAAGGATTATGAATCAAGTCTGTCAGAAGCTTGATTTTTAGACGTTGTGCCAGGCTGAGTGTTAGAAGGAGTCGTATTGGGCTGAAATACTCTTCTACGAGTAGACTGCTGATTGAAAGATTTGTTTACCACAGGAACATTATGAGTTAAGGAATACTCATCAGCCGCAATAGCAGCATTTTCAAAGGTTTCAATCTTATGATGGTAAAGATACATCCTAATGTCACTATGGACACAGTTCCTGAATTCCTCATCTAACATGAGTTCTCTGAGACTTTCGTAATCTTGATTGACCTTTTTAGAAGAGCACCACCTATCAAACTGTTGTGCTTTTTCCCATGCAAATTCGACATAGGTCTGGTGAGTTGGTTTTCTAGAAAACCTGAATTTGTGTCGATGAGCCTCAGGGACTAATTCATAACCCCTCAAAATGTATTCCTTAACCAAATCATAGTCAGCACTCTGCTCTAGTGACAATGAAAAATAAATATCACTAGCTCTACCAGTAAGTACAAATTGTAAAAGTAGAGTCCAATGCTCCCTTTGTCACCTCAAATTTTCAGCGACCTTTTCAAAACGAGGAAAATATCTGTCTACTTCTTTTTCCAGAAAAGGGGGCACTAACTTGATATTTTTATAAACATCAAAAGTATGGGAGTGTTTTCCTTTTGCCAGCTCTAATTCTTTCATTTTAATTTGGAATACCCTTTCAACCTTCTCTTTTTGCATCTGTCTGTCTGTCTGTCTGTATATCTGTCTGTCTGTCTCTCTCTCTGTCTCTCTCCTCAAATTGTAACTGCCTTTGTTTATCTTTCTCTCTTTCTTCGATTTGCCTTTATTCTTTTTGTAACTGCATATCTAATTTTTCTTTCGCAAATTGTATTTGTCATTCTTTCTGTCTTTCTTCAGATTGCCTTTGCATTTCTTTCCTTTTTTCTTTAAATTGTAACTCCATTACTTCCATTTCTTTTTCCATTTTCATCTTTTCGATCTGAAATTGAACCTGTCTTATCTCTAATTCCAATATTTTTACATGGACATCCATTTTTGAAAATTACTAAACACTCCCGAGTAAAATTCAAAACCTTTTCTACTTTTGACGATATTGTGAATGAAAGCCTGTTGTTTTCACTAAGATTTCAAGCAAAATATGAAATAGCACTTGGGATTTAAAAACTAGGGGGAATTTAAATTTCAATTTTTTAGCCAAATTCATATATCAGCCAAATTCATATAACACCCAATTTCATATATCAGCCAAATTCGTATATCCCAAGGACGAGCAACGCAATTTTCTCTTGTTACGTATCAGCTCGTTCAAAGTAACAAACGAAAAGAGTGGAAACAACAAGCTCTCTACATTTTAACAAGAATTATTTATTTCCCTAGAAAACACGATGAAAAGGTGAAAATATGAAATAGGACTTACGATTTGCGAAAAAAATCCAAGCATTTGTCCTTGAATTGTGAAAATATATAAGTCCTATCAATAACAGTTCTAACTGAATCAAGTTTGAATCTCAATATCGCTCTAAGATGGTGGATGGTGACGTCATATGAAGTCTTTACACAAATGTCCAGAATTTTACGTTTCACCACAATTTGTACTGTACTGTTCAAATTTAGAATGAATTACACTGAATGTCTTTGTCCTAAACCACTTGTGTAGTTCTCCAGGGAAAATAATTATTATTTAAAAAGTAGATGAATTCCTATAGCTGTCATCTATAACAAGACACTACTCGAGCTCTACAGATGTAAAGAAAAATAAACTCTTTCCAGCACAAGAAAAATAATACCTTCTTCTCAAGATATAAGAACGACTTTGACTATTTCACAGGGACCTAAGTGTTTTTAAACCGAACTAAGACGTCATTTCATGCACGCGCACAAAGAACGAGTGGTTATTTCATCATCTAACAATCGCAATACACGATGTAATCACATATGCTTGGAAAATGACTTTGGCCACAACCCAGCAATCTAAATAAATGATTACGACAGCCGACAGTCATATTTACGTTCTAAATAAACACGATGTTTCTGTCAAAAATAACATATCCCGTGAACATAATAATAATAATAATAATAATAATAATAATAATAATAATAATGAGGACTTTGTATAGAGC
>JAECUM010047113.1:0-23453 GCA_016617855.1 Megalonaias nervosa
ATATATATATATATATATATATATATATATTCGATGATTTACGAAAACAGAAAATCTAATACATTGGTACTTCCCAGACATAGAGATGTCCGCCATTTTTTCCTCCCGTTACTGGTACACTTAGAGTTTCAAACTAATTTTATGACGAAATAGTGTACAAAAGGTAGTTAAAGCATCCAGATCACCGATTTTATTCTTAAAACACAAACTGCTATGTACATACTATTGTTAAAGTTTCGAAACATAAGTATGTACGTTTTTATCTTCGAAGGATAACATGCGTAAATCGGGAAGTGATAGGGGCCTAGTTGCCAACTCAGGAAATGGTTAATGGTCAGTCAGCTATCAAAACACATGCCTGTGAATGTGCAAGAGTTTGTTTGTCAGCGTAATTGATACCTCTAAAAAATCACAGGGCGAAGTCGTTTTCGCTTTCCTAACAGAAGAAGGTGAAGTTTACATTTTTTAGGTGACGCCCACTTCGCCTGGTACCGTGACCCCTGATGTATGTCTCTGAAGGTTTAGAAGTCTTTGTAATAAAGATACCATTATGACAGTATTGTCCAATGTCTGATACTAAATCGTTTATAAATAGATTGAACAGAACTGGGTTTAATAAGCAGCCTTGTTAGGTGCCAATATTACAAGTGAAGAATTCTACATATTTCCTATTCATTTGCATGCATGAACATAGATATTTGTACATTTTTTGGAGTCTAGAACTTTAAACAGCTTTCCACCCATACCTTTGTCGTCTATACAAGTCAGTAAATCTACACGATCAATAGAGTCAAAAGCCTTGGAAAAGTCGAGAAAAAGACTATAAACATGACCTCCTTTTATTCAGGTATTTCTGAGCCATTGCTTGAAGTGAGAAAATAGTATCTATAGCTGAGTAGCCTGTGTGAAATCCTGCCTGAGCTTTTTCAGCTTTGTAATTAGCTTCGCACCACTGAACAAGGTGTTGGTTTAATATACTGGTAAAAATTGTATTCAAGATGTCAATGAGAGAGATACCCTTGTAATTATTAGGGTCATCTGAAGAACCTTTTTTGTGTAATGGGAAGATAATGCTTTTGCCCCATTGTTTAGGGAAGTGTGCGGTGTCTGAAATTGCATTAAATAATTTGAGCAAACAAGGAAATACATCTGGAGTCATGTCGTTTTAACAGATACATTGCACGTTTCCTTAAAGGTGTAATATTTTTGTTTTAAGTCTGATAGTTTCCCCATTGTGTTCAGCTCAGTAGTTTCGAATGCAGCTTGAAGTTACTTTTGATATCTGTGTATTATTCCCATATATGTCTCCATATTAATATTGTAATGCATGCTTCTTATGCAAGCTATATATTAATTTTCTCACATATGCTGGGCGTAAAATTCCCATGTGCATTGCTGTACATGTCAAATGGTAATATAATCATATAGTAGAGCTGTCAGCGGGTGTCCGTCTGTTCATAATTACCCAGGTAATAACATGAATCATTTGGCACCTGTTTAGTTCATATAAAAAGCAAGCAATCAAACAAACAAAAATACCCACAAACAAACAATGTTTCCAAGTTCAGATCAAAGATTATATCTAATGATGTCAGGTGCGAGCGAGACGCAGAATAACGTGTACAGTGTCGTGTGACGTTTGGCTGCTGCACATTTATCAATCGTAGACCTCTGTCTACTGATCTTATATTTTAGACGTGTGCAACCATTTGGCCATGTATATTAAATAGTTTCCTTATTTTCCATTTATAGTGACTGTACATAACATGTTTCCATACATACCACCATGAATTAGTTGGCTGCTTGCAATTGGGATGCCATGGAAAGTATTGCAGTGCAGATTCCTTATTGGCAGTCTATGTGTCAATTAAAGGTAACAGAAGAACTCACCTGGAAATGTCTGAACTTACCTGAACACAAAACATGACCAAAGTGTAATGGATAATGTACAAATATAGGGGTGGATGGACAAGACACTGTATGCTGCTACTGAAAGAAACCTTAGAATGGGTTCGAAATTGATGCAAACAAGCTAGCATGATACTGGTTACAATCCTAACCAACCGCCCCGGTGGTCTAAGTAGTTAGAGCATTCACCTCGGATGTGGGAGGTTGCAGGTTAGAAACCCCGGCCGACTCGTACCAAAGACTTATAAAACTGGTACTAACATCTGCGTCGCTTGGTACTCAGCATTAAGAGGTTAGTGTTAGGACTGGTCATCCTGGTGTCAGGATAATGTGACTGGGTGAGATATCATACTACATGTCTGTGGCATGATGCCTCAGTGCTAGTCATCACCATAAACTGCCACACTGCAGATATCGTAGCAATATGACTGAAAAATTGTTAAAGCTACGTTAAAAATCCAAATCGCAGACACACATACACAGACACACAATCCTAAATTGTAGAACATTATTTGGTGAGGAAGATTGCAATTATGCAATTGTTGCCTGTACTGGAAAAGTTATGTTCGAGCCCTGATTATATACACTGGTGTTATGACTCTATAGTCATAAACTAAGTAACAAAAAAGTGAACCAACAAGTTTAATAAAATTCAACAAGTAATTCATTTCCCTAAAATACGAAGTAAAAAATTTCAATGGAAATTACAGTGTTATTTGTTCAATCCCAAATAATCGTAAACAATAGGTCACATGTATAAATGTATAGAGTGTTCCAAATGAATTTCATGTCTTGAATGTCCTGAGGTGCCAATAGCTTTGAATGAGCTGAGATCCAAACATTCTTGTTGTATCACAATTATAAAATGCAGAATGTCTTCGAATGAATTTATAATAATCCCAAAATAGTGTTTCAGTCCAAACAGTCAATGAGTACCTTGCAATTCCAATGACTAAATTTAAATGGTTCTTCTCAAAATTATATCTGAACAGAACATTAAAGCTTCAACAGGCTGATAATAAAATGAGCCATGAATAATCATATTAATCTCATACTTATATACATCCACACTTGACCTGTGTCGCAATAACCTTTACTGATGACAAAAATCCCTCAACAATCTTAATGAAAATTACCCCAAACTTTAAACAAGTTTGTTTCTATAACCATATAAGGTCATAATCAAGGCTAAGTCTTGAAATCAAACCAAAGTAAACAACCTAGTTGTTACTTTCTAACAAGACACAGAGCAGGTATGTGTGAAACCTCTATCCTCAACCATGGACAAAGATCAGGCACACATAATATGTTAAATATACCTAACTGGTATGAATCAGTGTGTGTGTGTGTGTGTGTGTGTGTGTGTGTGTGTGTGTGTGTGTGTAGGAGACCCAGCTGGCTCAAGGACATGTGGATTTGACAGGTCCTGAGTCTCTTTTGATGACAATCTAAATGTACTTTTATATGGAGTCATGACGTATATTCATGGGACATGTTTTGTCTCATAATGCATCCACTGTGCCCATGAAAAGTCAAGTCAGGTGTTCTATACCATACCGTGTTATATTTGAGTCTTTTATGATCAATCATTGTTAGTAGGATTCTTAGAAGACATCACTAAAATTGTACTGTACATGCCTGAGACTGTCTGGCAAAGGATGCAAGTACTCAACTCGTGTGCATTCTTTTTTCGTTAGGCGGTTTAAATGTTGTATGTGTATTTTCTTTTCAAAGGGTCCCAAGTTCATTTAGCCAGTCTGATTGGCAATTTGTTTACACTTAAATTGAGAAAATGGGCAATTAGACATTTGAAGTAGAGTGGAAATTTCAGCCCCTTAAAAAGATCTAGAAAAGTCCTTGACAGTATGTCATACTAGAGAAAGTAAACATTGACCAAGCAAATGGTTTGGGGTAAAGTTTCGAAAAGGCAAAGAGGTGACATCATATATGAGAATGAAATTAAAAAGTAAACATGAAATGTCTTCAAGGACCAGTGTTTCATAACAGTGCGTGAAATGGTCTTAATGATAACATAACAATTGTGTGACACGTCTGCAAACAAGGGTTACAAAATATTATAACCTCTATCACTAGACGGCCCAGATAGAAGACACACCTCTACAACATACAGAGAGCATCAGACTTCGGGTTCACTTTCAATCTTGACAAAATATAAATTGGGAGTAAAAAACAAATTATATAGATACTGCTTCACAGAAAATTAATTGAAATCAGCGTCAGAAACGGTATGTGCAGTCAAATAATGCAAACTACTAGAATCGAAAAAAAAAACAACAAAACTGGCAGTAGTTTCTTAGGCATGATTCGATACATAATCAAATTTATCTTCAGCACCACTTATACAACTAACGATAAGGGAAGTTAAGTTGATATTTGGTTAGAAAGAAGACGCATTATATGAGGAACTGATAGATAAACGAGAACGCAATATCCGACTTTATCAAAGCTAGACCAAATTGTTTGAGTTGAGACCAGCTTCATTGAAGAGTCGTCTCTTGCACTGTCTCAAGAAACAGATAGAGTTTCAACTTATACTTTTCAGCATGATGATCATGACAGATATCAAATATGAAAAGTGAATGATGGACATGCAAGATGTTGTTTACGAAACCTGGCAAAGATGAAGACGAACCTACCCAGCTGTCATCCAGGCATCTTCTACCAGAGATTGTAAAGCAGATGACATTAAAAGCGTCCTCAAGCCTGTGATAATAGCAGAACATGGGAGAGTCATGGAGAAGACACAGCGAGATAGTAATATGCAAACAAGGGTGGGTTGTCATAGGTGACTGGAAGATCCATTAGACCTATTGTAACATTGCACTTCTCTGCGTGATTTGACGGGATTTCAGCATAATGGAGGGATTGATCTTCAATTTGATCCAGATTGTCATTTCTAATACTTTACTACGAAATTACTGCTGCCCACAGCATTGAGTACATAGAAGAAAACTTAAACAAAAGAAATTCTCAGAGAACAGTTTTGCTTTCCAACAATAAACAACATGGTAGAGACGATCGTCGACCAGTGTTTAGAATGTCAGGTGGCGACAAAGGAGCGTCGGCATGAGCTAATAATACCCAATACGATACCGCAAATGTCATGGTCTATTGTAGAAGTTCAATTCTGGAAACCATATCCAGATGGATATTACGATCTAACTGTAACTGACAAGATAACGTCATACACAAAAGCGAAAACCATTCTTACTACAGATTCTGGGCAGTCAAAAGAGAAGCTATAAGTGATCGTTGCTAGCTATGGTATTTCTAAACAACTGGAACGTGCCAGTTCATCATCTTTTAGTTCTAAAGACTTAACATAATTTGCTAGAGAAGACAAATTCGTATATAATAACATAACTCCATTACAACGTAAGTTCAAAGGGCGAGGAAGACAGTTGTATGAAACTATTGTATAAGACATCGTAGATTATGCATTTATAAAGTCTAAGCGGCTCCAAATCGTGCAGAAAATGCTAACATGCTACAGATGGACACCATACCCTGCAAATGGAGTTGCACCTTACGCATAGATTACCAACACAGCCACACAGAAGGGAGATAAATGCAGACTTAATGACCTTGGACAGATGCAAAATAAATGTGATGAAGGAAACACCTGGAACCGCCCATACACCACAGTGAGACTGGCGCAAACCACAGTACTTGAGTGATTAGGTTCAACAGACGTTAGAAATACATTGTATTGGAACTAGGTAGGAACTAGTAGGATATATTATAACTGAATAGTATAATTATTGTAGTTATTGAATAATTTTCAGTAATGTCAACAATTTGAACAATTACTGTCTCCAAATATAGACCAGTTAGGGATGAACATTTATGTCACAGACTGAAGGGCTTGTTAAGTGATCATTCATTTATTGCCAAAATTCATGGAACTTTGAAAGTACTTTTTGGTGGCGATGATCATTCATCATTAAATTCTTATTCAGTAATTGCAAAAGCAATAGACCATGATTCTTGTTTAGAAATATCATTTGATTAATAGAGCCAATATCCTCTGAAAGAGGTAAGAATATAATACCGAACAGATCGTTATAAAATGACTTAGGTATAGCACATCGTAAGTTAGCTGCACTAATGTGTGTGTACATCATCACTTTATGAGTACATACTGTGCGTGACATGATCAATAAACAGCATGAATATCATCACTTCTTTACTTTACCTAAACCGATTTTCCACGCATTATACTTGCAAGAGATTTACAGCTCATATATGAACGATAGTAAGAGGCACACGATGGTACATGTTAGAGATGTAGCATTCAATTGTGAATTTTATTTTATAAAATGTTTTAATTTTGTGGTTATGTGTGTTTTAACACCATTTTCAAGCACATGAGAGGCTATACATGGCAGTTAATATAATTGGTGGAGGAAGAACACAGAAGACGTCCTGAAAGAACCACCGACCGACGGAAAGCTACTGACCAGCTCTCACACATACACGTGTTGGATGAGCCTGAGGCTGGAACTCAGGCAGAGAGAAGTATGACGTCAGTGATATGTGAAGCCGAGGCCCTTAGACATCTCGGCCACATGTTTCTCCTAAAATGTTTATAGACATATGTGGTTGGAAGATGTTACATAATTTAGATACTTTATACCATTAAAATGTAAACTTTGTGATCAAATATTTGGCAAAGCAGTAATTTGAAGATGCACTTGATGCAAAAGGAGCATAAAACCATCAGATGTTGTTGTTGTTCTTGTTGCTGTTCTTGTTGTAGAGTTTTAACGCCATTTTTCAGCACAATATAGGCTATACATGGAGGCCAGTATAAATAGTGCAGGAAGAACCCCAAAAAACCACGGTAAGAACCACCGACCCACGAAAAGCTACTGGCAAGCTTTCTCATATACCCACATTGGCCAAACGCGAAACTCGAACTCATGCAGACAGAGGTGAGATGGCAATGATCTGCAACGGTGAGCGTTTTAGACCACTCGGACACTCGTCCGTCAGATGCAAGTTTATCATAAATTATTCAGGCGTATTAAACATTTTTTTAGAGGAAAGAAGTTATTTGAAGAGGTACCTGAGGATACATTTTGGAGATAAACCATCCAAATGGCATGTTTGTGTGTTGAGACTAAACTTAATTATTCATAGATAGTTTAGCTCGGCCTATGAATGTGAGAAAGCATGCCAGTAGCTTCCCGTGGGGGGTGGGGTGGGGTGATTCTTACCAAGGTTTTCCGTGGTTCTTTCTCCACCAGTTAAACTGGCTGTCATGTATAGCATATTTTATGCTGAGAAATGGCTGTAAACCCAAAACAACAACATTTAAAAAGACCAATCACGATGCATGCTGGATATAAAACATTAAGTTGTGAAATTTAATCATAAAATATTTATGCACAGTAGAAATTTCGAATTGCACATAGATCAGCATTGAGGTGAACAATTCTAATATGAGGTCTATGATAAAAGTTTAAGGGATTTGCAGATGCACTTGATGATTCACAGTGGAGGTATGCCATTTGTGATAAAATGATTGGCAAGAATCTCCATTTGAAGAGGCACGTATTATTAATACGTGCTAGATACTACGAATGAGATTGAGTAGGTTTTGTCATCAAGTTTTGACCTTCAAAATAGGTAATTATTACATAGAGAACTGGTAACTATGTCAGCTTAGAGTTATCTTTTCTTTCAATAAACAGTGACTCTAACTGAGGCAAAAACAGCAACCGGTCTCCACTGAGCAAAGTCAAAGAATGTAAATACGATAAAGCACGGAATGTATAATTAGTCAGTCAGTTAAAGATTTTGTGTTGAAATTTCAGAAACCAGTCCAGATCGGTTTTACGTAGTGGACGAATGTTCTTCCATGTTTACATAGTTACCAGTTCTCATTGTACAAATCACCTGTTTTGAATGTCGAAACATGTCAATTATTAATACTTACGAACTTAAAATATGCCATACTATGTGCATGAGTGAGACTATACCAAGTCAAAATAGGTGATAATAGATTAAACCAAGTCAAGAAAGCATTTGTGCTAAAAAAAGATCGCGTATTATGCATTATTTGGTAGAATTTAATGTTCCCAAATAATTACATACATAAGGTATCAGATTTAGTTTCACTTTGCAATGAATGCCAACTAAACAGATGAACTAATTAGTACAATATGACTAAAATCTTGCCGCCAAGCCGCAGGTTAGCCACAAAAGGCAAGTACACAAACCTACGCTTAATAACAGCATACCAAAAACCAGACCACAAGTTGACATATACTACCCCACAATCTTAATTAAAATTTTAATAGGAGAAAAGTTATTATCATTTTATACAGGAAAATTTGAATAATTTACTCGGTGCTAAGCGCGATGCTGAAGAAAAACCCGTTTTGGCTGAAGTGATGCTGGTTTTACTTACAATGTCATTGGCACGTGAGCAAAGTTTTTCTTCATGTCATGACAAATGGCCATATATGACTGAACAGCAAAGCGGTGGGAGGTCAAGACCTCCAAATTGTTTCTCTTAAACCTGTAGCAAAGAAGTTTGTTAAAGACTTTCATGAAAGAAAAAAGAGAATATAATCCAATTGAACTGCTTAAGCTGTTGATGACGAAATGAAAAAAGCGAAAGGAATATAGCCATCTGCTTCTTCGTCCAGAGTCTTGGAAAATTTATTGATTTGAAGTGAATCTAAGCTTATGAACTAAATAAATATAGAAACTAAACTAAAATCTGTTCCTCCAATTATTCTTGTTGCATATGAAATTAAATTAAACACTGGTATAGTAAAACCAGTGAGTATAGCATCACCAAAATTCAGGATAGAAAGTAAGATGTCAATGTTGTTCAAATAAATTAAATATTACATGGATTTCAATTATTATTATAAAATAATAGAACCATTCATTATATTCTTTATTACATTTTTTGCTTTCAAACCAAAAGGGAAAAAGAAATAAAGGATAAAGAAAAAAAAATTGTATTGTTCCATATTAGTCTTATACACTATTTAGGGAAGTAATCCGTGTCCAGTACATTTGAATTATTAATTAAATATGTCATGTGCTCGTAGGACGTCAACAACAGAGAACGTAGAGACTTAAATTGTTTACATTCATTGATTAACGATTAAAAACGTGACTATGTGTATCAATATACATCTGAGTGTATCTGAGTATTTTTAAGTGTATTTGAGTATAAAGACGTGCCGTGGCGCGTAGTTTTACTCAAATACACTCAAGGATACTCTAATACACTCAAATACATTCAAATACACTCAAATACGTCACAGTCGTGTTAAAAGTATATTTATATTCTGTTCTTTGTGTATTTCAACAAAACGTAAGTTATATTTCAGTTATATATATATATATATATATATATATATATATATATATATATATATATATATATATATATATATATATATATATATATATATAAGTTATATATTTGTCCAGTATTATTAACATATGTTATTAATAATCAATAATGTTTAGAGTTTTCTAATCGTGTGACAATTGACGTAATTCTCAACTGACATACTTTAAATCTACAGAGGAATCCGTATTAATTGATTTAGCTGTTTACTAAATTTTTGCATTTTTCTGCGTTTTAAAACCTAATATAATCTTTATGTTTATCAATATGCATTTGGCGTAAGAGTTTCATATGTTATGTGTGTATGCATGCTTATCAACTTTCCTAACCACGTGTTGTAAAGTGTATCAAGTATATCGGGGACAATATTTACGGTTGAGAGTTTTTATAGTACCTAAGTACGTGTGGTATCACCTATTGACAGCTTCACACAAAGCCCACGAACTTTCAAAGCTTTATTTTTCTAATTATGAAACGAGGTAATAATAATAATAATAATAATAATAATAATAAGCTGAAGTGTGCATCCATACGAGGCATTGCTAGGGAACTTGGTGGACAAATTTCTTTAACAGTAGCATACAAAAGAGTTGAAGATTTTGGTATGAACCAAATTTGCTACGTATTAAATACGCAACTAATTTTTTTGCAGTTCAGACAAAATAAATAATTAACCAATGGATAATTCAAATCTCATTCACAAATTAAGTCAAAATTTGCTAAATATTGCTACATCACAACTTCCACCATTCAGTGTAAAGAGTAAAAACAAGAAGATAAGATTTCACTAAGAATACTATAATATTTACAAATATAATCCTTGAAAGTTTGGGTATTCATCCGGACAACTAGGTATTATTCCAATTAACTAAATAAACGTGTTATTAAGTGTATAGTGAACAGATATCGGATTATTGTGAATCAATTGATTTTCTTAGACATGTGTACTCAGAACTAAGACAATATGTTTCATTCCTGTTTTTCTTGTTTTTATGTTTATGTTTTAATATTATAATGATGTTATGACATCATTTGATAAAAGAAAGAAGAGAGCTCAATCAAAACGAGCATAAGATGTCAAAATTATTCAAGTAAATTAATGGCTTCATGAATTTCATTTCTTATTGTACACTAATTAATGTGTCCATTACTTTCTTTTTATTACTATTTATGCTATCAAACGAGCACAAAAGGTACATAAAAATGATATCCTACCTTTTAAAGCTTTGGTTAGATGTGTCACGTGCTAGTAATAATTCATAAAGGGAGGCAAATCACGCCAACAAAGAAAATGGAGGCTTAAAGTGTTTATATTCATCAATTAACGATTAAAAACTGGTCTTCGTATATAGATCTACTCCAAAGGTAACACGTCAGTACGCTAGCTATACATTGTACTAACCAAGTACATGACATCATTCCACCCATGAAGGTGAGGAGCCCTCATATGTTAGGCTTCCAATAGTATTGAAGAGTTGGTGTAGTTCTCTGAAACCAAGCTAAGCTATTATGCCTTTTCCTAGTTATATAAGTGAGAGACAGAGCATACTTCTTGTATTTTACATGCAGTAAATGTAACGGAAACCATGAAAGGGTACAAGAAGAGGAAGACAACTTTTTTAAACCTAGATATATTCCACATAAAAAAGGAGTCAGATATCTGACTGATGATACTCTACCAAGTTCCAGTGCTTCATCTCTTCCAGTGACCAGAAGAATGGATGCAGACAAGTTCTCTCTCAAAGCAGTGACAAATCGGACAAATGGGGGTCTCCAGTCAGTTCAGGAACCAGACTGTAACGGCACACCTGGGTCTGCAAAAATTCAACGACCATCATCCAAAGCAAAACTGGACCTGAAAGAGACAGAATTGAATGAGCACGATGGGAAACGTATCATCTGGGTGAAAAATATGTTGAGATGTGGAATGATATCATTCATCGCCATGGTAATCAAGTCAACATATGTGACAGACCAGAGTTCCAAATTGCTAATGAAAGAAAATGGGGACTTGCTTGGAAGCATACTATGATGTGTAAAAACTACAGCTTTAAGTCACCAGAGCTTAAGTTGTATGAGGAGGTAAAAACAAAGAAATCTGGGCCAAATCCTGCTGCTGTAAATATGATCTTTCAAGCTGGACTGCAAGATACACCAATGGGCAACACCTGGGCTAGATATTTGCTTGCATCCACTGACATTCCGCCACCTAGCAGAACATCTATGCAAAGGGTCTCCAACACTGTAGGCAAAGCAACTGTGGAGCTCAATGAAATGGACATGATAGACAAGCTGAAACTAGTCAGACAAGTTAATGTCATGCCTGGTGTTCAGCATCCGGAGCAAATAAATGTTGCTTTTGACGCAAGATACAATGCCATTAGATTTGGACATGAAAAGAAACCTGGTCAAAGTTCATCGCAAGCTGTTGGAATTTCCTGCGAAACTCTTACAGAGAAGCAATACATTGTGGGGGCTACAGTAGAAAACAAGCTGTGTTGGATTGGAGCATGGCTGAAGGGGAATGGTTTTGATGTGCCATGTCCAGGAGGCCATGTTGACTGCACAGCAAATTTGTCACCAGCTGCACCACATTCGGAGTATGAAATGGCAAGAGAAATGGGAAACAAGTTTGTGCTGCAAGAGATTCTTTTCAGACATGCAACAACAGATGGAGATGCACAAGCTGCTGTTGGCTTCCAAGATACTTACAACATTCTGCATCCAATGTGGGAAGTAGAAAGACTGTCGGACTCCATCCATTTGGGTCGTTTACAGTTGAAACGATGTAATACTGCAATATTTAGTGAAAACATGTTTCCAGGAATAAGAACAAGAGAAGGAAAAAGGCTCAAATAGGAAATTTTCAGCCAAGACATTAAAGCACGCTGCAGTTTGATCTTCAAGCAACTGATGGAGGACAATAATGGTGATGTTACAAAAATTAAATGTCAGCTTCCCAAGGTACTGGATGCAACTCTGCGCTGTTATTCAGGGGACTACTCAAAATGCCGGCATTATTCAAAGGTCTGTGGGGGAGGAAGTACTAACAGCTGGTGGATGCGATCATCATACCTGGACCCTCATCAAGTGACTCATTTTAACATGACAGAAAAAGATAAGAATATCCTGCTCGAAGTTCTGAAAATGAAACTCTCATGCGATGTTGTAGAAAGACTGCGACTAACCACAAACACAGAAATGTGAGGCCATGAACTGATCAATCAGTGTTTCATTACCTAAAAACTATTCCAGAATTTGAGGCAAGAGTGCATTCAACAATACACAGGCTCAATAACAGCATGGGATCATTACTGAAAACAAAGGTGACACACTTGGTAGGGAAACTTTCAACAGGGACTCTGAGATCACTGGAGACAATGGATAAAGATTGCATTTACCATCAGTTGTATCAAAAGCGTCCACAAACCAGGCAACGTATTCTAATAAGATGAGGAAATATGATACAGGCCCATCTGAGGTACAGGGCTCAGCAAGGCAATAGGAAGTCTGACTACTGCAAAGGACTGCTAGACACCAAGGGAGATCACTCCTATGCACAGGTTTAGCAGGAGCCAATGGACACTGCGGATAGAAAAGATTATCTTAATTCCATGTGCGAAATGACAGTGCTCAAGTCAATACGGCCCTGACAGGCCATAGAAAACAATTAATTTTGCTATATATTCTCTACATTTGTTTCTCAGTACTGAACTTTCCACTGTGTGACAATCAATACAAATAATATGTGAATCTAAAATACCTGGAACAGATGAAGCACTGGAATTTGGTAGAGTATCATCAGTCAGATATCTGACTCCTTTGTTATGTGGAATATATCCAGGTTTACAAAAAAGTTTTTGTCTCCCTCTTTTTGTATTCTTTCATGGTTTCCGTTACAATAACTGCATGTAAAATACAAGAATTATGTTCTGTCTCTCACTTATATAACTAGGAAAAGGCATGGTAGCTTAGCTTAGTTTCAGAGAACTACACCAACTCTTCAATACTATTGGAAGCCTAACATATGAGGGCTCCTCCCCTTCATGAGTGGAAATGATGTCATGTACTTGGTTAGTACAGCGTATAGCTAGTGTATTGAGGTGTTACCTTTGATTGACAGGCCCTGGTTTAATTGCTTCACATCTGATAAGGAAACCATTGATGTTCGTGATAAAGGAATGGAGACTCTTTGCCACTGAATAAAATTTGGCAACTTCAGGTTTTACATTTTCATAAAAATTTAAGTTAAATTTAAATTTTCATATAAAAATATGTATTATTTTTAAAAATTGAGTTTTCAAGGAACACTTAACAGTCAAGTTAAATTTCTAGTACTTTCCAGATTGGTGTTAGGACTAAAAACTAATCACAGTTTATTTGAAGTGTTTATCTTGATTAGCAAAATCATAATTAAACATTAAGTTTTGCGCATTTTTGATATTCGGCTACTTGGAATGGCTTGTGCCTCTGTTACGGTGGTGTCAGGTAAAAGCCTGTAACTGTCCTATTCATGGATGAAATTCCTTAAAACTTGGCAGCAGTATTTAAGAGACATTGATTTGATCACGGATGGAAGTTTTGGCGATTGAGGTGAAATTGTCTAACCCTGTCAGGCATCGGGTCACATTTAGTACTTCCAGTTCAGTACCCACGAATGTAGTTCTAGTCTATTTTGCGATCATTTTTTCCTCTCTCATTTTGGTTATGATAGAAGAGTTTTACAGGTTCATTTTTGGTATGGATTTAAAGGTAATTGTTTATTCTTGAGAATATTAGCTTATGATATGGTTGTCTGTGTGTATTTCGGCGAGAGTGCACAGTGAGTAATAAGGCCTAGGTGATGATCCGGAAGTGAAATCTGTGTTCCATTGCATGGTGCTTTGTTAACAATCCAGCCTCTCAAAAAAATGCAGGTGAACCTTTGACAAGGACTTCACCGTGAAGTTATCTTTGAAGGTATTTTAGATTAACATATGATTTGTATTGATTGTCACACAATGGAAAGTTCAGTACTGAGAAGCAAATGTAGAAAATATATAATAAAATGAATTGTGTTATATGGTCTGTCAGGGCCGTATTGACTAAACTTTAAATTGCTATAAACTATGTATTATTAATGATGGACACATAACATTTTCACACCTTGTGTATATTGACTGTAACAATTAGAAAATATAGTTACAAGTGTTAACAAATTTAATTTTGAAAAAATTAACTAATTTTGTTTTATTTAAAAATGAATTTTTTCGCCATACATTCACAGATATGGTATGTGTTGGAGATGACACTCATTATTATTAACAGCAATGTATACCTCCACCATATACAAGTTGCAATAGAGGATTTGTTGAAAGCCTGTCAGCGAAAATCTCTTTAAATTCTGCGCCATCACATAATAGTTACTGTTGAATATGGACAGGAAATGTAACATCCAATAGATTATATGGCCCGTTGTCATATAGGGATCCTGCGACAAACACATGAAAGAAAAAGCATGTTCACAGACTGGCATCAATGGTAAAGTTGAGAAGTTTGAATATTCCAAAGGAGCTCGATGCATCCCATTTATGCCACAACAGTTTGTGTATGAATGTCGATCACCTGATTCTAGAACCTCATTCCGTTAACAATAATATGCAGTGCTTCAAAGGTTATTGGCATAGTAATGGACATGGTGACTTTCCAGACAGCATGGTAAAGTTGAAATTGTAACATGGAAAACTACAGGTATCATTATATGGCAAGGATGGATGGATAGAAGGATGGAAAGATGTGTTGAGTAAGAAGGAGAAAAGAAATAGTGTGGTCCTTATTTTAGTAGCCCATGCTGGCATGAGACTGCTGTCCTAAATACACTCTTTCTGTCCATCCCTCCATCCATGAATCCATACATCTACCCATCCATCCATCCATACATCCATCCGTCCGTTCGTCCGTCCGTCCGTCCGTTCATTAATTCATTCATTCATTCATTCATTCATTCATTCATTCATTCATTCATTCTCTCAGCTGGTAAGTCATTTCATGTTATTTTATTTTTAGAATTTATGTGCTTTGGTTTTTAATTTCATTATTGGTGTCTTCATATTCAGAGAAAACTGTTTCGACATCTCCATAGCTCTCATCAGGTGGTAGTAAGTAACACAACTGCTTATAACATGCAGTGTTACCTCCGGATTTCCCCACTACAGTTTTCCCTTCTGTACTATGTATTCTTCATGGTGTCTTTCAGCACTGTCATTTTGCACATGGAATTAAGATAATCTTTTCTATCTGCAGTATCCATTGGCTCCTGCTAAACCTGTGCATAGGAGTGATCTCCCTTGGTGTCTAGCAGTCCTTTGTAGTAGTCAGACTTCCTATTGCCTTGCTGAGCCCTGTACCTCAGATGGGCCAGTATCATATTTCCTCAACTTATTAGAATACGTTGTTTGGTTTGTGGACGCTTTTGATACAACTGATGGTAAATGCAGTCTTTATCCATTGTCTCCAGTGATCTCCAGAGTCCTTGTTGAAAGTTTCCCTACCAAGTGTGTCACCTTTGTTTTCAGTGATGATCTCAGGCTGTTATTGAGTCTATGTATTGTTGAATGCACCCTTGCTTCAAATTTTCTGGAATAGTTCACAATTTTAGGTAATGAAACACTGATTGATCTGTTCACGGACTCATATTTCTGTGTGTTTGTGTTCCGTCGCAGTCTTTCTACAACATCGCATGAGAGTTTCATTTTCAGAACTTCTAGCAGGATATTCTTATCATTTTCTGTCATGTTAAGATGAGTCACTTGATGAGGGCCCAGGTATGCTGATCGCATCCACCAGCTCTTAGTATTTCCTCCCCCACAGACCTTTGACTAATGCCGGCATTTTGAGTAGTCCCCTGAATAACAGCGCAGAATGGCATTCAGTATTTGGGGATGATGACATTTAATTTTTTTAACATGAGCACTATTGTCCTTCACCAGTTGCTTTAGGATCAAACTGCAGCGTGCTTTAATGTCTTGGCTGAAAGCTTTATTTTTGAGCCTTTTTCCTTCTCTTGTTCTTATTCCTGGAAACATGTTTGAACTGTAAACGACCCAAATGGACGGGGTCCGACAGTCTTTATACTTCCCACATTGGATGCAGAATGTTGTAAGTATCTTGGAAGCCAACAGCAGCTTGTGCATCTCCATCTGTTGTTGCCTGTCTGAAAAGAATCTCTTGCAGCATAAACTTGTTTCCCATTCCTCTTGCCATTTCATACTCCGAATGTGGTGCAGCTGGTGACAAATTTGCTGTGCAGTCAACATGGCCTCCTGGACATGGCACATCAAAACCATTCCCCTTCAGCCATGCTCCAATCCAACACAGCTTGTTTTCTACTGTAGCCCCCACAATGTATTGCTTCTCTGTAAGAGTTTCGCAGGCAATTCCAACAGCTTGCGAAGACCTTTGACCAGGTTTCTTTTCATGTCCAAATCTAATGGCATTGTATCTTGCGTCAAAAGCAACATTTATTTGCTCCGGGTGCTGAACACCAGGTATGACATTAACCTGTCTGACTAGTTTCAGCTTGTCTATCATGTCCATTTCATTGAGCTCCACGGTTGCTTTGCCTACAGTGTTGGAGACCCTTTGCATAGATGTTCTGCTAGGTGGCGGAATGTCAGTGGCTGCAAGCTAGTATCTAGCCCAGGTGTTGCCTATTGGTGTAATTTTGGAGTCCAGCTTGAAAGATCATATTTACAGCAGCAGGATTTGGCCCAGATTTCTTTGTTTTTACCTCCTCATACAACTTAAGCTCTGGTGACTTAAAGCTGTAGTTTTTACACATCATAGTATGCTTCCAAGCAAGTCCCCATTTTCTTTCATTAGCAATTTGGAACTCTGGTCTGTCACATATGTTGACTTGATTACCATGGCGATGAATGATATCATTCCACATCTCAACATATTTTTCACCCAGATGATTTTTGTCCCATCGTGCTCATTCAATTCTGTCTCTTTCAGGTCCAGTTTTGCTTTGGATGATGGTCGTAGAATTTTTGCAGACCCAGGTGTGCCATTACAGCCTGGTGCCTGAACTGACTGGAGACCCCCATTTGTCCGATTTGTCACTGCTTTGAGAGAGAACTTGTCTGCATCCATTCTTCTGGTCACTGGAAGAGATGAAGCACTGGAACTTGGTAGAGTATCATCAGTCAGATATCTGACTCCTTTGTTATGTGGAATATATCCAGGTTTACAAAAATGTTGTCTTCCTCTTCTTGTACCCTTTCATGGTTTCCGTTACAATAACTGCACGTAAAATACAAGAAGTATGCTCTGCCTCTCACTTATATAACTAGGAAAAGGCATGGTAGCTTAGCTTGGTTTCAGAGAACTACACCAACTCTTCAATACTATTGGAAGCCTAACATATGAGGGCTCCTCCCCTTCATGGGTGGAATGATGTCATGTACTTGGTTAGTACAGCGTATAGCTAGTGTATTGAGGTGTTACCTTTGATTGACAGGCCCTGGTTTAATTGCTTCACACCTGAAAAGGAAAACCATTGATGTTCATGATACAGGAATGGCGACATTTTGCCACTGAATAAAATTTGGCAACTTCAGGTTTTACATTTTCATAAAAATTTAAGTTAAATTTAAATTTTCATATAAAAATATGTATTATTTTTAAAAATTGAGTTTTCAAGGAACACTTAACAGTCAAGTTAAATTTCTAGTACTTTCCAGATTGGTGTTAGGACTAAAAACTAATCACAGTTTATTTGAAGTGTTTATCTTGATTAGCAAAATCATAATTAAACATTAAGTTTTGCGCATTTTTGATATTCGGCTACTTGGAATTGGCTTGTGCCTGTGTTACAGTGGTTTCAGATAAAAGCCTGTAACTGTCCTATTCATGGGTAAAATTCCTTAAAACTTGGCAGCAGTATTTAAGAGACATTGATTTGATCACGGATGGAAGTTTTGTCCATTGAGGTGAAGTTGTCTAACCCTGTCAGGCATCGGGTCACATTTAGTACTTCCAGTTCAGTACCCACGAATGTAGTTCTAGTCTATTTTGCAAACATTTTTTCCTCTCTCATTTTGGTTATGATAGAAGAGTTTTATTGGTTCATTTTTGGTATGGATTTAAAGGTAGTTGTTTATCCTTGAGAATATTAGCTTATGATGTGGTTGTATGTGTGTATTTCGGCGAGAGTGCACAGTGAGTAATAAGGCCTTGGTGATGATCCGGAAGTGAAATCTGTGTTCCATTGCATGGTGCTTTGTTAACAATCCAGCCTCTCAAACAATGCAGGTGAACCTTTGACAAGGACTTCACCGTGAAGTCATCTTTGAAGGTATTTTAGATTAACATATGATTTGTATTGATTGTCACACAGTGGAAAGTTCAGTACTGAGAAGCAAATGTAGAGAATATATAATAAAATGAATTGTGTTATATGGTCTGTCAGGGTCGTATTGACTAAAGTTTAAATTGCTATAAACTTTTTATTATTAATGATAGACACATGACATTTTCACACCTTATGTATATTGACTGTAGCAATTAGAAAATATAGTTACAAGTGTTAACAAATTTAATTTTGAAAAAATTAACTAATTTTGTTTTATTTAAAAATGAATTTTTTCACCATCAATTTACAGAAATGATATCTCTTGGAGATGACACTCATTATTATTAGCAGCAATGTATTCCTGCACAATATACTAGTTGGAATAGAGGACTTTTTGAAAGCCTGTGAGCGAAAATCTCTTTAAATTCTGCGCCAGCACATAATAGTGATTTTTGAATATGGACAGGAAATGTAACATCCAATAGATTATATGGCCTATTGTAATATATGGATCCTGCGACAAACACATGAAAGAAAAAGCACGCCCACAGACTGGCGTTAATGGTAAAGTTGAGAAGTCTGAATATTCCAAAAAAGCTCGATGCATTCCATTTATGCCACAACAGTTTGTGTATGAATGTCGATCACCTGATTCTAGAATCTCATTGCGTTAACAATAATATGCAGTGCTGCAAAGGTTATGGGCATTGTAATGGGCATGGTGACTTTCCAGACTGCATGATAAAGTTGAAATTGTAACATGGAAAAATACAGGTATCATTATATGGCATGGATGGATGGATGGATGTGTTGAATAAGAAGGAGAAAAGAAAGAGTGCGGTCTTTATTTTAGTAGCCCATGAAGGTATGACAGTGCTGTCATAAATACTCTCCTTCCATCCATCCATCCATCCATCCATCCATTCATTCATTCGTTCATTCATTCATTCATTCTCTCAGCTGGTAAGTTATTTCATGTTATTTTATAATTTATGTATTTTGGTTTTTAATTTCATTATTGGTGTCTTCATATTCAGAGAAAACTGTTTCGACATCTCCATAGCTCTCATAAGGTGGTAGTAAGCAATACAACTGCTTATAGCATGCAGTGTTACCTCCGGATTTCCCCACTACAGTTCTCCCTTCTGTACCATATGTTCTTCATGGTGTCTTTCAGCACTGTCATTTTGCACATGGAATTAAGATAATCTTTTCTATCTGCAGTATCCATTGGCTCCTGCTAAACCTGTGCATAGGAGTGATCGCCCTTGGTGTCTAGCAGTCCTTTGTAGTAGTCAGACTTCCTATTGCCTTGCTGAACCCTGTACCTCAGATGGGCCAGTATCATATTTCCTCATGTTACTAGTATACGTTGTTTGGTTTGTGGGCGCTTTTGATACAACTGATGGTAAATGCAGTCTTTATCCATTGTCTCCAGAGTCCTTGTTGAAAGCTTCCCTTCCAAGTGTGTCACTTTTGTTTTCAGTGATGATCCCAGGCTGTTATTGAGTCTGTGTATTGTTGAATGCACCTTTGCCTCAAAGTTTCTGGAATAGTTCACAATTTTAGGCAATGAAACACTGATTGATCAGTTCACGGACTCATATTTCTGTGTGTTTGTGTTCCGTCGCAGTCTTTCTACAACATCGCATGAGAGTTTCATTTTCAAACTTTTAGCAGGTTATTCTTATCATCTTCTGTCATGTTAAGATGAGTCACTTGATGAGGGCCCAGGTATGCTGATCACATCCACCAGCTCTTAGCACTTCCTCCCCCATAGACCTTTGAATAATGCCGGCATTTTGAGTAGTCCCCTGAATAACAGCGCAGAGTTGCATCCAGTACCTTGGGAAGCTGACATTTAATTTTTGTAACATGAGCACTATTGTCCTCCATCAGTTGCATGCAGATCAAACTGCAGCGTGCTTTATTATTTTGGCTGAAAATTTTCTATTTGAGCCTTTTTCCTTCTCTTGTTCTTATTCCTGGAAACATGTTTGAACTGTAAACGACCCAAATGGACGGGGTCCGACAATCTTTCTACTTCCCACATTGGATGCAGAATGTTGTATCTTGGAAGCCAGCAGCAGCTTGTGCATCTCCGTTTGTTGTTGCATGTCTAATAAGAATCTCTTGCAGCACAAACTTGTTTCCCATTCCTCTTGCCATTTCATACTCTGAATGTGGTGCAGCTGGTGACAAATTTGCTGTGCAGTCAACATGGCCTCCTGGATATGGCACATCAAAACCATTCCCCTTTCTGCCACGCTCCAGTCCAACACAGCTTGTTTTCTACTGTAGTCCCCACAATATATTGCTCTATGTAAGAGTTTCGCAGGCAATTCCAACAGCTTGCGAAGACCTTTGACCAGGTTTCTTTTCATGTTCAGATCTAATGGCATTGTATCTTGAATCAAAAGCAACATTTATTTGCTCCGGATGCTGAACACCAGGTATGACATTAACCTGTCTGACTAGTTTCAGCTTGTCTATCATGTCCATTTCATTGAGCTCCACAGTTGCTTTGACTACAGTTGTGTCGACCCTTTGCATAGATGTTATGCTAGGTGGCGGAATGTACAAAAAATTCATTAGTGAGGTCATAAAGGTCCATATAATAGAGCAATATATAAGAATATGATTCACTTGACATGACAAGTCAATGGAAATTCAAATAATAAAAAGTTTATGCACCCAACCCTCAAATTTATACATGCATTATTTCATGTCCGATGGCCGTTGTTGGGAACATGTGATAATTTAAAAAAAAATACAGTGTATACTTAATAGCTAGATGCAGTTTAAAATAGTTGTCATCCATGCAGTTTTTGAGAAATTCTACTTGTCTTGAACCAACATGTATGCTGCTATAAGTGGCTAACTCTGCTTTCGAGCCGACTATTGGTTTTTCGCTAACTGCATACTGTGCATTGACTGCCTGAGTTGTACAGGACTCATCAGTTTGAAGAAGAACACAAGCCGGAAAGACCAAATTCGCAAATACATCCATATCTTTAATTATTACACAATTAATAGCTCAAAAAGTCACACCATAGCCTTAAGATAAGAAATTTGACAGAGGACAATTTACGAAAATCTCCCTTGCCACCTTTAGATTCATTCAGGTTGATTTGTTTTGAGCACAAGAGAACAGTCATTTTAGTTATCAGTGTGCTTAGCCCATGTACGATTTCCACAAGTACAATATCCAAAGAAATCTCAGCCACATTACATCAGAGTAACCTACACATATGCCAACATTCTCTCCAATGTGCATGTTTCAACCGCAAACAACTTCAATTTATATACTCTCTCAAAAGTGCATAATATCTGGTGAACGCCCCCTAAACTCCGAAATAAACCGGAAGTGTCGTGGTGGACAGTCTCTGACTGTGTACAAGAATAAGAAACGGATCAACATCGGTTACAAATGGCCATTCCGAATCAGAAAGGTGCTTCTGTGGTACATGGGGGAAACGGTTTGTTATACTTTCTTTACAGTGGTATAAGATATTAATGACTAATTAACTGTCTCGTATTAAGGATAGGGTTTTTGTCATTAGTTTCCCCCTGAATCAAGTCTTTGTGATATTTATCCCGAGTAGTGCTTTGAAGATGAAGACAAGATTACATATTACTCCAACACTATATTATCGTGGGCTCTATATTATCGCGGCAAACGGGATTTTCCAATTTATTTTGGACACGCGTCGTCTAGCGGTTGTTTACACATGTAAAGGAGTAGCCAATACGGACGCAAATATCTTATAGTGCAATTTCCTCAAAAATGTAAACAATTTTTGTAAGTTTATAATGATAAAAAACGAACCTCGTTCTTTTGTAAAGTGCATGCAATTACGTTGATCGTCATATACAAAACTCCAGTCGTTTTTGCTATACCAGCATTGACTTTGATTACGAAATATATTCAGTACATCGTCTGATGTTTGGTGATTATAGGTCATGTACTGATGGTGACGTACCTGTCCTTACAAGGTTAAGCCTGCAATTTCATTCCATGGTAGCCAATATGGACCAAAATTGACAAACTGTTGCTTATGATCATACTTCTCGTACGTAAATAAGAATACAATAACAGCTAAACTGTCTTGAAATCAGTAATATTTCAATAATAATCATAATAATAGCAATAATATTAATAATATGTTTTGTTTCTTTTTATAAATTTAAAAATTTTGCCCACATTGCATTTAAAATTCATGTAAAGTTAAATAATAATTGTTTTTAATTTTAATGTTGTTATTCATGAATTTCCGCTTTAATTACATTTGTGTGTTCTATTTAATCACTGAAGCCTTTTGTTTATTGTGGAAATATTCTGCCAGTTCAAGCGTAGACATTCATTCTGATAGGTAAGTTGCTATTAATGTTTGGGGCCCCGAGTGGCCGAGTGGTCTAAAGCGCTCTCCGTTACGGATCACTGCCATCTCACCTCGGTCTGCGTGGATTCGAGTCTAGGATTCGGCGAATGTGGATATGTGAGAAAGCTTGCCAGTAGCTTCTCGTGGGTCGCTGGTTCTTTCCGGGTGTTCCCCCGTTTCTTCCTCCACCATTAATACTGGCCGCCATGTATAGCTATCGTGTGCTGAAAAATGGCGTTAAACCCTACAACAACAACAACAATTAATGTTTATTATAATACCTGCATGCTTCCATACGTACGTTAGGCAAATACCTCGATCAAATAGAGTTGTTCCCCCATGGTACATTTGGCCTAAGCTGGGTCAGCAATTATATGATGTTTTATTTACATTTACATTTACGCGCTTAGATTGACAAAAACTTTTTTTT
>JAECUM010047114.1:0-14186 GCA_016617855.1 Megalonaias nervosa
TGTTGTTGTTATAGGGTTTAACGCCATTTTTCAGCACAAGATAAGCTATACATGGCGGCCAGTATTAATGGTGGAGGAAGAACCCTGGAAAACCCCGGGAAGAACCACCGACCCACGAGAAGCTACTGGCAGGCTTTCTCACGTACCCAAGTTAGCCGAACCTGGACTCGAACTCACGAAGACAGAGGTGAGATGGCAGTGATCCGTAACGATCAGCGCTTTAGACCACTCGGGGCCGAGAGAGAGAGAGAGAGAGAGAGAGAGAGAGAGAGAGAGAGAGAGAGAGAGAGAGAGAGAGAAGTGTGGTCTTTATAAACTTCAGGAACTGAGTGAAATCTGTTCAGAATATTAGAAGTGTATATTAATAACATAAATCGGATACTTTGTCAAAGAAATTTCAGAAACGACTGCAGAGGTCCCTTTGGAGAAGTCTTGTGGTCGTTTATGTTTCTGGTCTTTATTAATGACATAACTGATGGTTTAAAAAATCATACAAGCTTATTTCGACAAACTCTTTGCTACAAAAACTAGTTTCACCGATCCTCTGTTCATTAAATGATGATCTTTCGATACTTTCAGACAGGGCTATGCAGTATTACCAAATAGCAAGAAGATCGCTCCGATCGATACGAACATTAGAATCAGACTGGGCAGGCGTAACTGCCAATTGTTAAGATCGCACTGATCGATACGAACATTTGAATCAGAAAATGAACTATAGCAAGCAAGTTGAATATACTAAAAAAAAACAAAAAAAAAACGCGTTAAGTCAAATAGTAAATACATGGCTAAATTTGGCTATAAACTAAGAAAACATCGTGAAACAACTCCAAAACAAATTTCGAAACGTGCAATCATAGGTTCGCCATTCACGCTGGAATGTGGGCAAATTTGGATATATCTAAAAAGAAGAGGTCAAATATGTGCCTCACGTGATATAGGTGATGAATTTCACTGTCTTTTTCCATGTCGACATTTTGCCGAAATACGAAAACAATATATTTGTAAGAAGTATCTAAACATTGTTAATACACATAAATTTAGTGATTCGCTAAATAAAACAATTATTAACGTACTTTTAGAGTAACTATGTTATTGAACCAATATTTAAATCTTGTCTATTATCAATTTTCTTCCTATTGATCAGAATATGCAGAGGATAGCTTCGTGTTTTCAGTAGATATAAGAAATTACTTTAAGCTAGACAGTGAATTAATGAACTTTCTGGAGATTTTTATTTTCCTTTACATATTTCCTGCACGAACTGATACACTGAGCATATTTCTGATTTTGGGTACTGTAGAAACATCAGAGTGGTCGTATACTTCAGAGTGTAGCATCTTTAAACAAAAGATTTTAATGATTGTGAGTTACTTGCAAGGATTTTGGGTTATTTAGTTTTCGATTTCTGCATTCAAACGTGAATTTTTGTGTGACCTTCGCAAGTTTGCAGTCTAGTTGGGGACAAGACGTTGCACCAAAATTTCGATCGTCACTTTACTTTCGGTGTACAATCAACACTCATCAATATCCGATTTCACCATTGTTTTCAAACATGATTAAAATTATTATATGAATTAAATTCGCTCCTCAAAACATTGTGTAACTATTTTTAATCAAGAGTTTTTCGTAATATTCTGTAACGTTTTGTCGTAGAGTGTAACAGATATACAATCTGTGACAGAGTATTGAAAAGAAGCAGGTCATGTAAGTTCAGTCAGTAAAAATTTGCATGATTGATGTCGCAAATTAAAATATAAAAAGTGAATACTTACAGCCTACATTATTTTGTTGTTTGGAGTTTGCATTTAGACATTTCTAAATGGTACATCCTCATTTAACAATAACCTCTTATACTAGAGGGTATATAGTCATGACACATTTTAAAATCTGTTCATCTCACCCTGTGTGTGTATGAGAGAGAGAGAGAGAGAGAGAGAGAGAGAGAGAGAGAGAGAGAGAGTGGGATAGAGATGGAGAGGGTGGGATAGAGATGGAGAAAAGAACGAGCAGTGGAAAAAGAAAAAGGAAGTAGGTCTAAGTTTGGAAAAACAGGTTTAAATTTCCTACGTAATGGCAGATATATTTCCTAAACGGAAAATGAAAGTAGTTCCAAAAGTCGTATCGCCATTGTGGCGATATAATTTTGCACCAGCTGATGTATTTCATTACCAGTATGAAATATATAATAGGCCTCTTTCAGGAATTCTCATTTCTACTTTCCTATATCCACAATACCACCACCACTAATAATTTGTAATTGTACTTATTCTCCTATATCCGTTGTTAGACATGAGTGGGCAAGTTAAGCTCTATTCTGTTCTCATAATCTGTGGCTAATCAGTCTAATCATCTGAAAAGAAACAAAAAACAGAATGAGTCTTATATACCAACCTGGCACTGGATAGTTTATCTGCCCTTGAATTTTCTGGAGAAAAAAAAATCGATATAATACATTTTGCTGTCATATGTGAGTCACCTTATCTTCCAATGAGGATAATAGGCAAATTAGGCTGATTATATTATTCAAAATACCTCCTTAAGAAATTTAAGATATTCTCTTAAAAATAACCTCGGCAATATTTACCGTACTAGCGTTCGGCCATTCTTAGTGTATGGATCCGAAGTGTAATCTGCATTTAGTACTGAGGATTCCGAAACATTTGAAAACTATATTAGTTTTAGTACTTTAATATGCAGGTAAGAGCCTTTAATTTGCAAACAGGTTGGCCTACACTTTAGGAAAGAGGAGAGTTAAAATATTATTACGTTTATGAAATCATCAACAAACAATATCCAGATTACATTACAGACGTGCTTCTATCCTACAGACAAGATGTAGTATTCTCAAAATGTTCGAAACCCTAATTACCCCGTTCAATTTCATTATTTACACAGTGACATATCTCGCACAGGTCGAATAGGCCCAAGCCTAGGGCGTGAAAATTTCCGGGCAGCAAAATTTAGAAGGCATTTAAAAACAGCTGAAGTGAATAACAAATATGTAACCAACACCTCACTAATAAGGAGTTTCGAAAATACTATTTTCGATTAGCGACCCTTCTCTTCCTGCCGCTCTTCGACTCTTCGCGTATGCGCGAGGTCGGCAGTTCAGAATGGGCCACGGGAAGGCAAACAGCTTAATACGTTTTTGGTCGTACGTCATTATTTAAAACGTCTTTCCTGCCATCCATGGTGAACACATACTACGAACTACCTAATGCACTATTTGAGTACTTTCGTACACAGACTGGTGACCAATTAGTTTCTACTTTACTAGACAGACTAACATAAATGCAATGCCCTTAATTATGATCTGTTTCGGGCAAACTTTAAATTTCGGATGCCCTTGTTCATGTGGTCATCCCATAGAAAATGATCACCATTTCATATTTACTGCAGATTGTGTTATGTTCAAATACATATATTGTTCTATTGTTACGTATATGGGCGTAAACAAAGTAACAAGACAATATATATTTATTTCCCTAAAATGTAAAATCAAACAAAGTGAAAGAATTATAAATAACTTTCAGTGAATTAATTCCTATAATAGTACGATAAATTGTACTTTTTCATTTTCATATTAAACTGGACATTAGCCAAAGGTATTCCGAATAAAGATTCTAATGTGCTTAAGTACTATGCTAGCACCAGTGATGAATCACGGTTCTAATAATTAATTTTTTTTATACTTTACAGTAAATTCCACGGAAGTAGAGCATCACAAAAGTCCTTGAATGTTTCACATAACCCGATAGAATTCTTTAAATGTTCAAGACCTTGAATAATTTCACATACTTCGACAGATACTGTCTGTTTAAGAATAAATGTTTTACACCCTGCTAGTCCAACGAACACTAAAAAAATCACGAAATCTTCTCTTTCAGGAGAACTTGAATCTTGGATTGTGAAATAATTTAACAGCCATGTTCTGACCTTCTCAATTAATGAGCCAATCAACAGCTAGGGCATGCATGATATCTCTACAGGTCAAATGAACCCCTAGTATCATGTAATGTTTTCGTGACCTCCATTCAAACTAATGCGTAGCGTACTTTAACAGAAATAGTTGTTGACTTGACCTCGGCAATCGGCCTTGATTAATGAGATTTTACACGTATTGCAGATATACTTTTACTATAGCACAAGCCAGCCGCTGAATTTAAAGAATTAAAATATAATGTCATAAACCCTAATAACTTAAAGAAAACTATATTATAAATTAATATATAATACAGATATAAGTAACAGCTTAAACTCACAAATCATAATTTGATATTGCTGGATCTACTCTTTTGTTTCAATATGATTCGTTTACTACTGCACAAGACATCTTTATTGAAAAGGAACTACATGAATTCATTCTCAAACAAGATTTACCATAATCAATACATAATCTCTCTCTCTCTCTCTCTCTCTCTCTCTCTCTCTCTCTCTCTCTCTCTCTCATTTCTGTCATATATAACTGCGTTGATAATTTGATTGTTATATGTTGTTGGGTTTTTTTGTTGTTGTTGTTTCGGATTTAGAGTCGTTTTTCAGCGCATGATATGGCTATACATGGCGGAGGAACTGGTGGAGGGAGAACCAGAGAAAGATCGGTATGAACCATAGACACACGGGTAGCTCCTGATTTTATATGCCTTTTACATTTATAATTATACTTATACAATTGGGTGGAAACAATACGTTTGACATGTTTCAGATCCATTTGTCTTGTAAACAAAATTTCTATGGCTATAGCAATATAGCCTGAAATGTATCAAGAAAATAATCTAAAGCAGTAGCTTATGTCGTAAACTATTTTAAATGCCGGCTCAGAACAAATGCCGAACAGAGTAAAAGCTATAATATTTTGTAGCAAATTATTTCAGGAGTTTTAATTTTTTCTTTATATTTACACTTACTCCAAAAAAGCACATAAGTGTAATTTCGTATAAAACTTAAGTCCAGACGAATTAATAATACTCAACAGACAGCAGGACAGACAAAAAGAAAAAACAGATTAAAATCAGAAGTGCAACGTTTCGGCAGTCAAAATGACTATACTAGAATTTCTGATTAAAACTTCAAAATCAAGATCAAGATTAGTGGTTTCACTTGTCTTTACATCAAAAGACGAAATAGTTCACATTGTATGTGCTCTAAACGCAAGAAGTACAGGGGCACAACAAGCTGCTGCATAATTATTTTTTTTCTTAGACTATTTGATAAATATGAGCAGTAGAAAATTCGTTTTCGCGTTAGGACAATAATATGAACTTGTCAACCATTAAATTCAAATTATCGAACCCATTGTCAGACCTCAGTTCGATAGAATGGGGACTCTAGAGGGAAAATGCTTGTTGTTGGTCTAGCATTCGACGAGACATTACCTTCTCTCCTATGAAATCTCTTTTGAACACGGTAAAAAAATTTCACTTAAAGAATTGTAACTCTGATCACATATTCTTCAAATTATAATGTCAAGACACATCTGCCTGGTTACAATTTTCTTATCGAGTCCTAATATGTGCCTTAAAAGGTCCTCTCCATGCTTTCTCTCACTCGCAACCAAATGGACCTCTACAACTTAAGAGACTGATAGGTTCTATAGACCGAGACGAAAATTTGGCAAATAGCTTGGGTATGATCTTAATCAGAAGTGTTTGTATACAATACAACTCTGTAAAACAATAGCAGGACCACATACAACTTGGTTTGTTTCCATGATTCATAAAGCTGAACGATGGTAACAGCATCTGTGAGCAATTATAGCGTCTTTTTGTAAACATCAATATCCAGATCCAAGACATTCCAATACCGAAATGTCTCAAACGAAAGAATTGTGGTTTGCTTCTTCTTATTTCCTAAAAGATCGAATTAGGTTTGCGATGTCCAGCTATGGAACAATCTTGTTATAATTTCAAACAAAGATTTTGAACTTGTAGCAAATAACAGTGAGATTTAAACAACATCCATGTAAATATTAAATTCACGGTTACGAGGATGGAGTTTTATTAGTTCTCTCTTCAAAATTCATTTCAAATATCATCACAGTTTATTTTCCTTCCTCTCATTTGTGTAAGCTCAAGCTCTCTCTCTCTCTCTCTCTCTCTCTCTCTCTCTCTCTCTCTCTCTCAAACTCAAATACAAAAATACAATCCCAAAAATACAAAGTAAATCTTATGAATGTGTTTACATTATTTAACTTTGCATATCAAGACCGAACTATCCATTATATGCATATATTTTGCTTCTATCGAATCGTGAATATAAAATAACAGCATGTCTATGGTTCGTTTTTACCTGCATATATTTTAACTTTATACATTTCTTAAAATTTTCCCAAAATTAATAATTTTAAAAAAATAACATATTTCTGTACAAAAGTTTAACTTTGTAATGAATGAATAATTTAATTAAATTAATTCTCTCCACAAAAATGAGTTGATCCAATATTTTAAATTATTGATTTGATTTTACTGAAGTTGGGAAACATATATGATTGATTTTCAGTGGTACTTCTTGAACGTGATCTTATGTGTTTTTAGCGGCAGCTAGAAAGCTATGTATTATAGGTAGGTTACTCAGAACTGGATTAACAAACAACTTGGGAATGTAATGATAAAATTACTGTGTGTCCAGTTTCCTTCCTTTCGATTAAAACTAGATTAAAATTACGAAAGGCTGTGTTTCTTCGCTCAAAACGCATGCATCATACATACACACACATACATACATACATACATACATACATACATACATACATACATACATACACACATACATGCCGGGTCTTGAATGTGCTGCCGTAACAGTAGTCTTGAATGTCCCGATATGGCAACAGTCTTGATTTATAACAATGATACAATTTAGAGGAGGGACTGTAATGAAATATGTGTCGGTGTATCTGGTACACGTAGGAAAATGCATTTTAATGCACAAAGATGATGGACGGTACTGTTATGCTTGTCCTTCAATGAATTGGCTTAGGATATGACCTTACTTCTTATCTTTTCTCATCACAAACTTGAAACAATATCACACTTTTCTTTGGCTAAGATGTCACATTACGGGCAATAATGAATATTGCCAAGGCAGTAAAAATGTAAACATTAAAGAGACCGGATTTGGTCAGTAATTATTCGATGAATGCTGTGATGAATTTTATTTTAACTCCTCATCTCTTCAGATATGATATCACATATACGAGCATAATTTCTTTGATACAATCATTTACTTGTGCTTGTAATCAATATTTCTCATTTGCCGTAATAAAATGAGATTTAAATAAGAAGTTTTATAAGCAATAACGAAAACCGTTTGCAATAGGAGTTAAAATATTCAAAATACTCTTTTAGAATGCTGTAAATGTATTATGAATATTATAATATTATTAATATTGCCAAAGCGTTCTGATTATATATATATATATATATATATATATATATATATATATATATATATATATATATATATATATATATATATATATATATATATATATATATATATATATATATATATATATATATATATATATATAACTCGTTTCATACATTAAGTATTTAATCATTGCCCTTTTGAGATTGCCAAGGCTCGCAAAAGCTGAACATTATTCAACGAGTTTCATAAATTTAATATTAAATCATTACCCAGGTATGATTCTTTTTATCACATAGTTTTTATTTCAATGGGATTTATTTAGAGAGAAAGAAGAATGAATAATTTCGTTCATTCTGACTGTGATGATGCACCTTTGATTTGTTGTTCGTAAAGAAATAGTCCCTAACGGAGATGAACAAGTTGTTATGTGTATTTAATTTGTATTGTTTGTTAGGTTTTTTAATTCATTTTATGCTATGGATAATTGTATTTGGGACTTGACCTTGTCCAAAATCAAGTTCATTTTCTACCTCACCTAATTCATTAATTTTTGGTTTTATAATCAATGTGTTTATCTCAATCTGAGTCCAGAGCATTGGAAATTACCCATGAGAAGCCGGGTCTTCCTGTTGTTTACCATATTTTATATTATAATTTTAGTAACAGACCTTCTAATTTTAACTAACATTTTATCTTGTAAACGTTGAAATTCTCCATTAAGTAATAGTTGCTTTTGGAAAATACTGATTGTGACTTGAGGTCAAGTAGAGGACTATATAATCTTGTTTATCTAGAAATTCTGCATTCGTGCTGTAACATTTGAGCAGAATCAGCTATATTATTGTTGTGTCCAGAATATCACTTGGGCTGGAATTGATTCAAATTATTTAATTCAAGTTTATCTTCTCTGGAAATACAAAGTGCTCAAAAATAATATTCTTGGAAATAGAGACACTGATTTATAGTGAATTTCAAAAAAAGGATATATTCTTGCATTGTATTATTGTGATTCAGCAAAAGACTGTTGCGCATCACTACGACACAGGCAATCACAGGCATATTCCAGCGTTGGATTTATTTTGGAATACCACTAAAGTGTATTCAGAACTTTAATCGTTAGGATATTGTGTTAGAAGTTATGTGATTATTTGGAATTTTATTCGCAATACCGTAAATTCTTTTTACATTTTTCACCTTGTTTTCTACGTAAATAAATTATTTGTTGAGTTTTACAATCTTGTTGGTTTTCACTCTTTTCTATTACTTTGTATAAGACCTTAGAGTTGTAATAAGATATTAACTTTTGTACAAATTATAACTCAAAGAACAAGTTTCCTTCCAATTAACCGGAACAGTTTTCACACACACACACACACACACACACACACACACACACACACACACACACACACACACACACACAATTCTCAGCACAGAATGTCCAATGCGTGTGATGTCACTTTGATACAGTACCGGTTAGAGTACAGTAGACGATCCATGTTAACCCTAAAGTGTCACAATCACAACTAAATGTTTTACATTATTGCGTTATTCGTGTAAAGGACGATTAATGGATGCAGAAATTCTGATATTTTTTGTAATGTATTTGTGACCGGCTATTTGCATTATTTGCTTTGGAACAGTAAACTACAGGAGACAAAAACAAATTTCATTTTGAATCGGACTTGCATCACATATTTACCGAGTAAATATGTTATGATTGGATGAAGTGCGGTCATTTGGGAGACCGGTTATGTCCACATTCTTTTGTGAACAGGGGTGAGTTTATTTACTTTTATAAGTTACCATTTAAACCACGCTTGTATATAAGGCTGATTCTATGTTACAGGTATACCGACCCACCCGCTCCACCCTACCCCACACACCCGCTATCAACTGAACAATACCTTTAGTTTTACTTCTTGTTGTTATTCATGTCTTGGAGTTTTACATCGTTCTGTCCACGTTCTTATTTGAACAGAGGTGAGTTTATTTGCTTCTGTAAGCTAATATTTAAACCACGCTTGTATACAGGGTGCACTCTACCTTACAGGTATACAACTCAACCCTACCCACACATTCGCTATCGATTGAACAATACCCATTGTGCTACTTATTATTGTTCTTGTTTTGGGGTTTTACGCCATTTTTCATAGCAATATAATCTACACAAGGGGTAATGAGTCCATGTAGAGGTAAATGGGCCATATTCATCTAGACCTGACATTTTTCCACAATTCCCTTTGGGCAGTGAATTTGAGAAAATGGCCACCAACATGTTAGTAGTAACAGTAAAAACAAAAAGTTCCAGTTCTACACACACACACACACACACACACACACACACACACACACACACACACACACATCAAAATCATGCAAAGGATCGCATCACTTTGCATGAATTTACATGGCAGGTGCATCTACATACTAAAGGCTATGAATAAAGAGCACCATCTGAAACTGAAGCAAATGAGCTATTTATATTAATGCACAGAGAGAGAGAGAGAGAGAGAGAGAGAGAGAGAGAGAGAGAGAGAGAGAGAGAATAATTTCAGCAAACTATAAAAGCCATGCTTAAAGATTTGCCTATTATAAACAAAGATTTGAGTAAGTGTTATTTGTGCATCTGCTTTCAATATGGTTCCACCTCTTTGGTAAATTTTATTAAATCATTAAAAGAAGCAGCTGGTTTTGCATTATTTGGAAGCGAGATAAATAAAAATAATAGGTCTGAACTAAAACCTAACAGCAATAGTTGACTATTATATATTCTACCTTATTTGCATACCTGAAAGAAAATAGTATATTTTTTAGAAGATCATGGAAGTATGGGGGGGGGGGGGCTTAAATCGTATTAAATCATCTGTCTTGGTTACCATATGTCTACGTTCATGCAGAGGACACGAGTTTTGCTTTTGTTAGCAACTCCTCTTATGTAGTACAGCTCTCTTGATTTCAGTTTTCTGAAACGAAGCTGTTCTTTTGTTTTGTTAATGTTTGTTGGGCTACGGAAATGCCATAATATTGGACAAAATCTGGAGCTTACTCTAGTATCAGATAATGTATAAAATCCATTATAGTACATTTGTTTGTTTTCAGGCTTTCTTTCATATAAATATATGTTGGAAAAGCAGTTTACCCCCCTGGACGTTTTGCAGATTCTTCACATGATATCACAGTATACCCAATATCTAAGTCGGTTTCTGATCAAACGTTTGAGAAACGAATGAAACATAAATACATAATTAGTCCATGAAGGGGGCAAAAAAAAAAAAGACGGGTTAAAATCAAGCAAATCATAAACACGTTTCACAAGGCTTTTTGTAGACTTCACAATTAAATTAATCTTTTAATATGTTATATAATTCCTATAAAAGAATCTAAGACTTGACACGCCCTTTGACAGTTCCATGATACACCCTGAGCAAAAAATTGAAAAAGCTTCAGGATTTTCAGAAATGTTTAATTTTTGCCAAAGGAAAATATTTTCTCCTTTCCTTTAGTAGGTAGCTACGGAAAATTTCTGAAAGTTCATTTAAATATTTACTTTATTTAATAGTTTTGATTACTGTTAATATATTCCTTAAAAGAAGGGAAGAAAAAAATATTTATTTAAGCAAAGCTCGATTTTAGGATAAAGTGATTCAGATGTCTCGGAAAACATGGATATTAAAAGGGCAACCATGTCATGCTGACCTAGATTTGTATTATCAGAACTTTATTTCCGCATAGTTTTGTATTATCAAAACTTTTTCCCCCAATTTACGCTAAACGAAGCTTAATAACGGAGCTCTGATGTTGCTAGACACAAAGGGTTTGAAAAGCCTGTAATGTCATTATATATTTAGGTTTTAAAGTGAGCAATGTATCCGTGCAGCCCATCCGGAAAATTAACAGTATCCTCTACGATTGTCTCTCCTCCATATTTAACACTGTCTGTTTAAACCAAAGTACATTTTGACATTTAATAGTTTTAAAAACTGAGAGCTTATTCTCTATTCTTAAAACCGATGTGCATATTGTAAAATGTACTGATATAAATCAGAAAAACGCATACCTACCATATATAGTTTTCCTCAAAGAGGAATTAAATGAAATTGTAATAAATTCAAAGTTGGATCTGTATGGGATCCCAAAGGAACACGTTTCACGCATTTTACTAATCCAAGACTTAGTTTTACTAATCCAAGATCTAGATTTCCTTATCCGAGATATATATTTATTACTCCTGGATCTCAGTATGCATTTTGAATACAGCTAAGTTTAAAAACTTACTAATTTAAACATGTCCAAATATATGGGGGTTTTTTATATCAGAAAATGAATTTACGAAAGAGATTTCTAGATATTTGAATAATAATGATCCGTTTTGAAGGATGTTTTATTCAGTTGGTTAAAGGTTCAAGAAACAATCAAACCTGAATCATGGCTGAGCCAGTGCTAATATTAAAGGCAAAAAATACTGTATAGTTGCGGAGTAAATATTATTACGTGTAGGCTCGTACAAAAATAACAAGAGAAAAGAGTGAAGTCAACAAGCTTTGTAAATTTTAACAAAATAATTTATTTCCCTAGAAAACAATGTAAAAATTGGAAATAGGACTTACGGTTTGTGAATATAATCCAAAATTTAATCCTAGGATTGAAAAATATAAGTCCTACCACTAAACAGTTCTAATTGAATCCGGGTTCGAATCTTGATGAAATTCCAATATGGAGGCGATGACGTCAGATGATGTCTGTACTGATGGTAACAGATCCTCTACTGAATCACAGTTTATAATGTTCCCGTATAGAATTCCAGAATAAATTTCCACTGAATTTCTTTGTCCCAGAACTTTTTATCGAAAAAGTACACTTGTTTAGTTTTCTAGAGAATAAGTTATTAAATTCCAAAAAATAGATGAACTTCAAAACAATTTGGCAACAACAATAATAACCTCTTGAGCCCTCAAGGTTTAAGATACAACTCAATAGATCTAGTAGAAAATGGCCGTTTTAAGCCTCGATTTTAGATCACATGATGGTTCACGTGACAGGCTACTTGGTTTCTAACTTGAACAGCGCAATAAAAAAAATGACAATTATCACGTAGCTAGAATAGCCCTATCTATGAATCAAATTTTCACACTGGAAATAAATTAAAAAAAGGCTGTTACAATTCAGCTAACACGTGAGCCGAAATGACCTTGGCAATAGCCAATCGTCTTCACTCGATGTTTACAAGATCTATGAACCAGAGTGAGCTAAAAATAGTGCAGAAGAAATATTTTTACGTTCTAAACAAACTGAATTTACTGGAAAAAAATATCGAATCCCGTCAAAATAATCATTACAATAAAATGTAATGAACAAAAATAAAATAAAAAAGAATTAAAACTAACACACAAGCAATTTAATTACATATACTTAACAATATAATCGGGGATTTCACGTGCAACAATCAGTTTTTGGAGTTTTTGTTTTTTGTTTACAATTTCTCAGAGTAGAATAAACTTTCTACAGTATGATGTTATTATTTGTTATTATTTTATATGCATTCCATTTATTGTTTAAATATATTAAAGTATCAAATTCTCTGTAAGTTTGTCTGGTGATGGTACCCCACTCTCGTTTACTCATATACTGGGTTCACTAAATATTTGTTAAAAATAACTCTTAAAAATTATATTAGCACATTCCACGTATAAAAAGATTTCAGTGAACTAATCCGAAATCTCTGTTTACGAATCCGACATCTTGATTCGCTAATGCGAGATTTCGGTTTATTCGGGATCTCGAATTAATAAACTGATATCCCCGATTAGTGTGTCACTTAAAGGTGTCTGTACTTTAGAATCCACTAACGTATGCAGCAATAGCGAATTGCTTTAGATTATAAAACATCAAGAGAATGAGGAGAGAGCAAAACGAAACATTGATAGAAATTCTATAAACAAGGCTACATGAGGGAAGTCATATGGGTGTCTTATAGCCATGTTAAAAAATATCTAGCACAATCGTCAGTTTTACAACTAACAACCTCAAGATTATTACAAATACTGTTGAAGATTTGATGTGGATGGTTACGTCGCTGTGATGCGGAGAGGTTCTGGGTTCGAACTGTAAAGAAAAAGGAAGAACTATAATATGATATCTAAGTAGAGTCTTTTTATTGAAATCACACAATACTCGATCAAGAAAATTATACAAATGAAGCTATACATTTTAGATATAAAAATACATATAACATTAAAAATACATATAACATTATTAAATTTATTCAAACCTTATCAATTCCATACAATTCTGGAATTTCTGTCTTTTAGGATATAACGTAAATAATTAAATACCGAATAAGTTAATGATAGCCAAAATGCTTAAGAATTCAATATTTCAGTCTAATACCAAAATCGTTTGCAGTAAAAACAAATTATTGAATGTCTGACCTTAAATTCCAAAATATTATATTTGTAACTTTAAAAATATTTTATTTCTAAATGTATTATTATTGTGCATGAAATTGGTAGCAAATTCATTTTGACAATAAGTCAATTCAACGATTATGAATACATATAAATTCTTAATAAATTTTAAAGAATCCATTACACAGTATATTTCATCATTAATATAATAAAAAGAAAACCGAATGTTTCGAGAGAAAATTTAATCAATACCCATAATGTCTTTAATAATTCATCTTTCTGCATTGCAGTACTAAAAGAAAGTCTTTCAAGATCCGATTTTACGAAAAATTACGAATTTGTTTTATAACATATTAATTTTTCAAAAATGGTCAGCCCGTTACTCCTACATCACAACCTTTTCAATAT
>JAECUM010047115.1:0-10291 GCA_016617855.1 Megalonaias nervosa
CATAACAAGAACAAACAAAATTACACTATTTTCCACTTTAATTCTAATGACATTGATTCATTAGTTTAAACTCTATTCATTAATGCTACTGGACATTATTGTATCAAAATGTACGTCATCAGGCATGACGTAATTCCCCCCCCCCCCAATTTAGATCTCTACCGTATTTGCGCATTTATGTTACAAAACAAATGTTCTCATGTATCGACAAGAACAGAAAAAAGAATTATGTTATCAGCTCCTTGACAATGAATCAAAACTTAAATATAAACTTTTATAAAACGGCAATCCCCATGACCTAAATAAAATGGCAGTCTTATTAATATGCGTTCCGTCTTCTGCATAGTGGCCTAGAAGCATTCATATGATGTATGGTCAATGTAGAAATATAACCGTACCAGTGTCGGGACCGCTCCGGTGGCCTAAGTGATTAGAGCGTCCGCCGCGGATACGAGACGTCGCGGGATCGAACCCGGCCGGGTAATATCAAAGACTTTTAAAAATGATACTTGCAGCTGCCTCACATGGCGCTAAGCATTAAGAGGTTAGTGTTAGGACTGGTCGGCCAGATGTCAGGATAATATGACTGGGTGGGATATCATGCTACGTGTCTCTTGATTATTAGGAATTCAGTCGGCTGATTCCGGCCTGGTCAAAGCCTTTTTGTAAATATGCTTTGTGCTTTCAGTTTTGCTATTAGTGCAAACATGTCTTGTACTGCCGGGTTTAAAGGTTGATACCAAAAGATAAAAAGTAACTGAAAATCATACGTTTGTAAAGACACTATGCTGAGGTTTCCATCACAATGATATGGGAGTGAACTATGGAAAGTGTTGAATCCAAGTTGTCAAATTCTGTTTTGAGAATTTCTTCTTGGAAATGTTCAAACATTTTATTGATTAAAATGTCAGCAACAATTGACTATTATTCTCATGTCCTATAATTAGTTTTGAAGCACGACAAACAATTATGAACGAAAAGACTTTTTTATTTTGTTGATTACATAACGACATTGGTGAGTCTTGTTCTTTCATGACAAAAACACAGTGGAAGAACGGCCGCCCACACTAAATGTAGAGCCTACAAAAAATGCTGAAATGAAGTTTCAATTATCTTAATGTTAAACTGACATACATGCAAACATTAATCTGTCTATCCAACCATCCATCCATCGCGATTGCACATGCATGAAAAACCTATTACGTATCAGTCAAATATCAATGTAGCATGGGAAGATAGTTGAAATCTATCATCTCTTGAGCCAAAGTATACTTACTTGAACAATTTGCAAGTACGTCCAAGATTATAGCATTTCATGAGTATCACAGTTATGTTCAAAACATGTATTACTGGCATGTTTGAGATAAAATCAACACGCGTTATGAAATCAAATGACCAGGAAGTTCTCATACGTAAAGCTAAAATACACAGAATACAATCCGATCCAAACGCTAGACCGATCTAGTAAATTATAACAGTTGTGATTCAATGTGGCAGCCACAGGTGAAAGGTCACAAGTCACAGCAAAAGTGCGCCACGCTTCCTTTTCACCAATAGCACCAGGCAATACGATTTCCTTGTTTCTTATGAATGTGCATAATTTAAGAGAACTGTGGGGTTAATGCTTTTGGCATTTATAAATAAAACGGAAGGGAAGTACCTTAATCCTATCTCTTCATAGGTAATGTTCACATGGCCGAGGCTTATTAAATAAAAATTCAGTTTTAAAGATGCTGTGTCACATTTCCTCTATCCACTTTCCACATTTGTAATGTTTTATTTCATATCCTCTTACCGATTTGGATTCATTTGTAGTCCTTGGAGGGACTTGGACTTCTCATTGAACAGCCGATCGCTATTATTAGTAAGCAACTTCACGAAAGAACAAACAGAGGAAGACAGAGAGTTCAGACAGCGAATATATATATATATATATATATATAAACCACATTAAACACAGAACGTCAGCCAGCCATACAGTCAGCCTTCCAGCCAGTTCAGTTTCTAGCCAGGTGTCCAGTTCCAGGTTCTAGGTTCCGATTCCAGTCCAACCTTCCACCACCCAGCCGAGTGTAAAATAATTAGATATAATTCAGATTTTGGACACTTACGGATGAGAATCAAAATTCTGGAAGAAGGTAGGATACCATATTGGAGTGAAACCTTCGGGTCATCATTATCTCTGTACTATAGACAATTTATCATTAATCCACTCCCCTTATCTTAACTGTTCATTAAAATATCTAAATAAACTCCCTAGTAAATGTTAAACTAACAATTTATCAAATTAAATAGGAAATTTATCTTCAAAAATTCAAATTCAAATTCAAATTCAGTGACCTAATTTTTGGTGCCAAAATCTGAATCGACAAATCCTCAGTATGAGATTAAAATTGGACCTGAGCAGGCAAATTGATTTGTAGCCACAACCTCAAGCAAGTGCTAAGTTCTTATACTAGTAAATACATGACAGAATCCACGTATATTCCCAAGCTGGTGGCAATTGCTGTACGATTTTCTGTCACACTTTGTAGTGTGGCTGGTCAATACAGATGAACAATGTCCGTATCCTTACAGCTGTAATAACTGTTCACTTTTCCGTTTTCATTTGTTCTAGACCCTTACTCAGCCAAGCATTAGGAATAAAAACTCAAGCTATTAACCCCAAACATAAATGTTGCAACAATACAACACATTTAAAGTACCCATGAACCAAGTTAGGAAAGTAATAGGAATTAAATAACAACAAGAGAAGCACTACACCCTCAACCACCCCTACACACATAGGATTTATCTCATCAAGTAACAGTGGAAAAGCTGTGTTAATTAGGAACATACAATTTTATTAAAGAATTCCTCCCCCCCCCCCGCCACAAATGGACGACACAGAAATAATATTTAATTACGGCGTCACGTTTGCAAAGCCCCAGCTATAATGTCATGTATAAGCAAGCTATAACCTACCTGTCTTGAATAGTACCGCGGCGTTGTGTTGGATCTCCAAACATTGCCGCGGAGCGAATGTTAAACTCTTAGGCAAGGTTTCTTGACCAGCCGTAGACCGGAATCTTGAATCGGCACAGGCGATAGATCGCACCATCTAATCAAAGGCTTGCGCTTATCACACCTAGGTGTTAAAGATTAGTCCTAAGATCAGAGGGAAGCCGTGGGGTGAGCGGGGCGTGTTCTCATTTGTCCCCACGTTGAAAGACAGCGAGAGGGACATTGTCCGCTAAGTTGATTGGATCGGTTCACAGAGGCATCCAATCGGAATTGAGACAGAGGGTGTGATTACAATTTAGATCCGAATGATAATTTTCATAACTTGTAAGCGAAGATTTAGTTTCGCCTGGGAAGATTGTTGAGCAATAGGGTCACTCCGTGAGAAGCCACTCGTAATTTGGCGGTAAAACGTAGAGGTAGGTTCTAAAGAAAGAAAAGCTTCGAAAAGGAAGCTTTTTAGGGGACAGAGAACTTCCGGTTCAATTGAGTCCCAAGTCTCCAAGAGGTGGAGACAGAATTGAGACTAGCCGAACAGTCGAAGTCGACAGAAGTCTAATCGGTGGAGAGAAGGTGGAGAGAAAGTGGAGCAGTAGGAAAAGGAGTCTGGAGGAGAAAGTGGAGGAGGAGGAGAAGGAGTATAGAGAGGTCGAGGAGGAGGAAAAGGAATTTGGAGAAAGTCGGTGAGGAAGAGAAGGAATTGGGAGAAATAGAAGAAGAACACCACAGATGAGTAGAATACAAGGGCAGATGGAAATCAATCTCACACACTACTCAAGTGAATCAATAGGCTATTAAAGGGTCGAGCGGAAGGAGTGTAATTTGACATTTGAAGCATTTGATTATTGAATTGTTATTAAATTGTTATTCATTGAATTTCAACCTTTTGTATATTAACCATTTAACCGTCGGCATTGCTGACTGGGAGCTAGGAGTTTTACATCTATCTTTCACTAATTTAACTTCCAACCCAAAATCGAGTCTGGGTGGGTCTTCTACAATAGTTTAAATAAAATATTGGGAGCACCCCACCCCACCCCAACCATAACAACCCCCACATACAGTAAATCTAGAAATGAATCAAAGCATAAGCTGAATGATACCATCCCAATGTCGACCAAACCAAAAATCTTTTTAAGGGTAGAAAATGTTACAACAGCTCCTGAAAGAAAGGGGTCGGGGATTTGTGTACAACTTTGCCAGAACTGTCTCTATCCCCCGAAAAACAACAACAGCTCCTCTAAAAAGACATTAATGCGAAATAAGAAATACAAGCAGAGAGCGATATAGGTCAACTAGAAATCGTCGGCAATGGGACTTCGTCAACCTTGACATCAGCATCAAATACACAAACCCAACATGGTACAGAAAACAAATTCCCCTCCCCAAAGAAAACCTATGCAGAAGTTATTTAAAGAAACAGGGATGCAAATTAAATTTCCAACAACACCAACAAGCATTATCAAGGCCTTAACAACATCCACAATAATTACAACAAAATCACAGGTAGTGCAATCAAATAAAAATAGTAAAGCAAGTAAACAAAACATAACTATATCTAAACAGAAGTCACCAAAGACATATAACAGCCAAACACCAGCACCTTCGAAAGTAAGGGCTTCGAGCCAAATATTGATAGCAGACAATGACTCGAATGAAATTGGCGTGCTGATGTACATGCTCTCACCACCCAAGAAAATACACACCCACTAGATGCAATTGCAAATGATAATGGGAAACAACCAATGAAAGGACTATCAAAAGCTAATAATTCAAAACACCATAACAAAAAAAAAAAAACCCACAAAAGGCAAAGAATACGTAACACATAAAAGAAATCAATCAAAAAGGGAAAAAAATCAACTGAGGAGCAAAATATTGCTCTCCCACAAGAACACCAAAGTAGGAAAAATATGAATGCTAACCAAAGCCCTTCGCAAAACTCTCCTCTGGAGTTCCTGGAATTCCATCAAACACCCCCTCTTCTAGTAAGATTAAGTACATTTTATAGACAAGAGGAATATAAACCAAATTCTAGATCTTGCAATAACTGCAAAGGATGGGGACACTCTAGCTCTTTCAAGAACAAATCAAGATGAGATAAATGTGGGGACCATCGTTCAGGAATATACTCATATTTAGGACACAAATGTGCAAACTGTAGAGGTCTGCACCATCCCAAATCACGGGACTATCATAGAATTTATCATCTTTATTGAAAAATCTAACATCCTTTACCACAAGAAAAAACAAAGAAACAAATACAAAATAGGAATGCTAAATAAGAAGACGTATTGCCAGCCACTCTAGTAGTAAACTGTCACAATAACACAACCCATGCAACAAAATTGAAACAAATGGAGGAAAATAAAAGATCCACTCTAGTTACTAGAAGTGTAGACAATAAACACCCCAAAAATCAAATAAAAAATCAAACAGCAAACAACCCATGCACAGACCACAAAAACCGAAGCACAAATACAAGAACAATACAAAATCAAAATCAAGTTAACAAATCAAATAAAGTTAATATCAGCCGTAATACTACACTTCAACCAATTCAAAATCAAAATGAAACAAAAACACATAAACCAGGAAATAAAAAAGTATGTAAAGAACAAAACCCATCCCAATCTGCTACTACAGAACTTGATCAAATTAACACCACTGTATTTATCACTCTTGTCAATGTGATTTAAAAATATCCGGAATGTAACTGTCGGGGTTCTTGAAGTGAACAAAACCGTCCTAATTCCCATCAAACAGTTATAATCCTTGAAGACAACACTGCTGGATAAGCTCTTCAATCCTGGAATTAAAAATTAATATACAACATACGTATTATAAATAAATAGTAAGCAATGATATATGAAAAATCTTGATTCAAATCTAGCAGTGAAATTTCAGAAGGCTAACACAACACATTCCCGAAATAAGATTTAAAATACATAGAGAAACACTCAAACCAGATAACATCTGCATAGAGGCAACTTTATAAATGACAATTCTAGACAACTCCGGGATATATACGTTATTTCAAACATAGATCCCACTGGAAAATGGGAGGAGGTCTAGCAAAGTTTGCCAGCGACACCCACCCGAAGGTATTCGATGGGACCAATCACTTCACTCACACTAATAATGAAATACCTGAACACCAATTCAAATAAACAAAGTGTATTCAGATATTACAGTAGAAAATATTTATGACCAAGGAGAAAGCCAAGTCTCTGCATCAGATATGTATCATAATATTCTTGGAACAATAGAGGAATATACAATTGTTTGTGGAGATTCTAATGTACATAGTGATGGGGAGGAAACCACACCGATAAGCGAGGGAGAGTCAACGAAAAATGGGTTACTTAGGACAACTTAGCTGTACTTAACGATGGCGGCCGTACTAGATTAAATCCAGAGAACAAACAGCTTTCGGCCTTTGACTTAATCTTATGTACTACCAAAATAGCATAAATAGCTGATTGTGAGTTTGCCCAACATAGTATCTTTGGAAGTTATCACTTCCCTATCATCAACACCCTCAATTTAAGAACACATATCAACAAATTAACCAATATTCGAAGATGGAGATGCAACAAAACAGATTGGAAATCAGTTCGATCCATCTGTTAGGCTATCGCGGAGAACCAGCTGTAGGACATTAATATAGAAATGTTTAACCAAAATGTTGTTAAAGTACAATCCTTGGCGGCGGCTAAACAAAGCATACCCAATACATGGGGGAAGAACGCCAAACTAGTCCCTTGGTGGAATGTCAAATGACAAACATGCGATTAAGGAGAAAACTCAAGCCCTTAATAAATTTAAGCACTCTAAAAAAACACCAACATTTCTTAATTTGAAAAGAACAGAAAACAAGAAATTATTTTTATCATTACACTTTAAAACAAATGCCAAACAAGTATTGGTTAATATTAAAGCAATAATTGGAAAATCAACCTTTACTATCCTAAAATCCCAGGAACAATAACAAACGAACAAATACAAAGTAAACAAATTAGCAGCCCACTTTGCAGGAATGAGCAGTAAATCAAACCATACTACCAAATTCTAAGCTCATCGGAAAGAGTTAGAACAGTAATACCCCCATTAGCAGCAGAGAGGGTGGACCCTACAACTTTTTACGGAGGGTCCGTTAGCAAAAATAAGGGTTCTACGAAGATTGAAAAAATAAGGTCAATAACGTCAAACCGAAGCCTCTAACCGAGCTTATTTCCATACAGCGGTTAACAGACCGCAATAACGTCAAATCGTGTGGGTTAGCTCGTTCTTGTTACTCTATCATTGACGTATTTTTTTCAAATTTTAGGCGTTTGTTTGCCTGCCGCCCACTCAAGTTTTATAGTTCACCCTCTCTGCTGCTATAATTGAATAACTATCATATCAATAATGATTGGTGAAGCTCACTCAGCTAGATTAGCTCGAGAACGATTAGAGGCAATAAAATATATATACCCGTCCGTGATTCTGTTAAACGAAAACTACAGGCGCGTCAAGAAGCTAAGGAAGGATTTGCAGAATCCGCAGAAGAATCATTTAAAGCTATTACGAAAACCACCGAAAAAGTTACAGAGGCTACTAAAGGTCTTTTACCTGCGTTAGAAAGAGCTGCAGTAGCAACTGAGAAACAGCAGAGCGAACTAAGAAACAAAAAAACTTTTACGAAACCTTCCAGGTGAAATAGTTGCTACTCAGCCAACGCGAGAAATACTTGAAGGAATTGACCAAGTTCGTGCTGAAATAGGCGATATAAAAGAACGTACACCAGAACCGGAACCAGAATTAGAATCAAGAAGACCAGGAACTAGAATTGATATAACTGATAAATTTCATCCAAGATCTATAGAATATATTCGATCTGTTAAAAACGAAGAATTACATGAATTTGCCGTTGAGAGTTTTCCTTATAAAAAGGAATATTTAAAACCCGAATATAATCAGAAAGTAAAAAATAAAGATGACTGGTACAAATGGATATATCGTATAAACAAAGGACTTAGATCTGCTCGAAATGACGATGGTCAATTTCTTGATTATCAAAGAGAAATATCTGATTATGAAAAATTACGAAAAAAGCAACAATCACCGCGAAGAATTATTAGACCAATAATTGAGGAAGAAGAAGATCAAGACGTTCCTGGCGCAACTGGAAGTGGTATTAATACAAGTAAAACAGGGAGTGGTCTTGCTACTCCGTGTCCCAATAACGTCCTTGCCGATGTGGACAGACTAGAAATTCTAACTGGAGGAAAACGAGCTGGTAATAATTCTCCAGAAACCATTAATGAAGCAGATGCTATTTGTCAGAGATTATTTACAGGTGGTATCATGGATATTAACGTGTATCAGTTCCTCATTAATGAAATTGCCGATGATTATTACAGCGATTAAAGAAACGGTATAAAATAAGATGATCATACACAACGCTCAACGTGGACCTTTTATAGTCAGGGTGATGGACTCGGTGATGTTGTTTAAGGCTTATTTAAAAGAATAGCCCCCCAAAAAATACCAATCGCAAAACAATTAGGAATGAAAGTTATTGACGTTATTCGTGAAAAGGGTCTTAGAGCTGCCGGCGACGTTGCAAGTAAAGCATTCTCTGCAATCAAGGATAGACTAGAACGATTAATACGACGAAAACCTCAACCACCAGTGAAACTAGCTAGCACTGAAGTGATGCCTGCAAATTATAGTAAAATAATAAATCAAGCCGCAACTAAAAAACTAGCAGAGTTAGCTGCCAGTACCAACGATGCTGACAAAGAAAAAAATATAACCGCAAGTTTAATAGCAGGAAGTGGTCTTCGTATTAGACGATAACAAATATAATAAAATGCTCAAACGTATATCTGATACCGCATTTGACATGGATGTGCCGGTTCTCAAGGATGAATCTGTGCGTGATTATCAGTATTATTCTTACGATGCACGACAGCCAAATCAGCGAGGAAGAATCGAATTGCAAGTTCAGGATACAAGCAGATATTTTCTTCCCTCCGAAGCATTTATTGAAGTAGAGGGTGAGATCTTAAAAACAGATAATACTGAATATGGAGCCAATGATAGTGTTGGTTTTGTTAATAATGACATTATGGCGTTGTTCGATAGTGTTACATACATCATCGACGGAAGACTCATTGAATCAATTCAGAAAGACATCGACGTTGCCACGACGATACTGGGTCTTGCAAGATAAAGCGACGGTTATTCAAGATCAGCCGGTCCGTCAATGATGTTTACCAAGGACACTTCTGACCATCCTAACAACGGAAAGTCTTTTATGAGACGACCAAGAAACTTCGCCGACAATGCTGACGCTGATGTGTGGCCTGTGGTTCATGGTGATAATCCAAATTTTAATCTAGGATTTACAGCACGTCGAGCAATGTTGAAAGATGGAAATAGAAGATTTTCATGTGCGATCAGACTATCACATACTTTTGGATTTTGTAGAAATATCAGAAAGGTTATTTTCGGAGCTAAACACACAGTTGTACTCGTACGAAAAGCCACAGACGATGATGCAATATGGCGACAACCTGGTGCTGCTGGTGATGTTGGTAAAGTAATACTAATAAAACTTTCATTATGGATGCCAGTAACAACTCCAACGATACCTGAAGAAGAACATTTACTCTCCTTTATGAATCAAGGCGGTAAATCGACATTATCATGGTTAACGATGACTACAGACGGTGTTCAGAGTACAATTGATGGTTTATTTACATGGCAAATAGCATCACAGCAAGGTGTGTTTGCACCGCGACATATATTCGTTGCGCTTCAAGATACGGCACGAGTAAATGATCAAACACGTAGTATAATGATATTTGACAAACTCGGTGTTTCTGAGGTTTCACTGAGAATAAATGGGCATCAAGAACCATCTGAAGATATACTACTAAATTTCGATCAAAATCATGTAGCACGCGCATATCATCGTTTAATGTCGTTTATGGGACGTGATCAAAATGTTGACACTGGTTTACAAATATCACAACTAGAATTTACAACCCTGTATCCAATCTATTACTTTTCGCTGGAACATTTAGATTTATTTAGGCAGTCTGTTGTTGACATACACTTTCCAGCTCGTGTTACAAGAGGAGCTATCGCTAATTATAGAGCGATCGCTGTTATACTCAGTGATTAAACAATGTTGCTTGAAGGTGTTGGTGGTCGAATGAGAGTCGTTGATGCTCCAGTGGAAAATATGTGATTATTGATTTAAAAGTCAGAATAATAATTATAAATGTCATATCATCAT
>JAECUM010047118.1:0-42963 GCA_016617855.1 Megalonaias nervosa
TGCCCTTTCTTCTGACAGATATAGCAAGTATCTTGACTTTTATCTCGAAAGGAGGGGGAGTAGTCCGTCGGCTTCTCTGAAGGAAACATTCGTATGACACATCGCAAAGCTCTGATCAGAAGTTCGATCTGTGTTGGCTCTTCCATCTTTCTGGTCGGATTGAGAGTGAAATGAATACTTGGAGGCAAGACACTGGCCTTACATTGATATATAGGCGCCATGGCGTTTAAAATGTAGTCTCTGATTTTTTCACTCAAGATGAAACGATCGCATCATTTCTTTGAAAAAGAAGAAGAAAGTAAGAGGCAGAAACGTGACCTATCGCCTCGCACATTAGTCGAAGTCTTGGCTCAATTCATGCCAGCGATTTTGAAGATGACATGAGTGAACCAGAATCCAGACCCAAAGAGTCTTCGTCAAACCAAGTCCACCACCACCAGTAACCCCTGAAAAGTACTACCACATTCGAGAGACGGATAAACGCTTCTCTAGAAAATTTAGAACCACGGCCTACACGTACACGGTGAAGTTTAAAGATTTCAAGTCCGACGTACCGTTGGAGAAAGCAGACGAGTTCATCACCGAAACGACAATGTCAAGCCAAAGAAGACGATCGCTTGATGCTCTCCATTTATCATGACAGTTTAAAGTCCCCCGTTTGGATCGAGTTTAGCAGGCCATCAGAACTGACATCTTCTAAAGTTATCGACAAGATTTTCAACACGTACAGCAATCCAACGACAAGTTTCACATCACCGATGGAAAAGCGACACTGTACATGGCCCTCGTTTCTCTTCCCCAAGGGACAGGACGCAAAAAGGTGTTCTTGGTGGACCAACTTCGCAGCACCAAAATGAGCCTCGTCCGAATTAACAACCCTCAAGACAAAATGTGTTTAGCCAGGGCCATCGTGGTTGGACGAGCGTATGCCGAGAAGAACGACACGGTAGAATGGAAAAGAGCCTGGGTGCAATTTCGAAAATCGAACCTTGTCAAACAACAAAGAAAAGCAGAACTCCTGTTACAGCAAGCAGGGCTATCCAAAGACACACCTTGTGGCATTCTTGAAATGCAAAAGTTGCAAGACGTCTTAGCTCCACGCTACACATTGAAAGTACACCCTCAAGAAGTGCGTTGACCTTTGTTGTTTCGAGGCAAAAATTTCAAAGACAGAAAATACATTCACGTCTATCATCACGATGAACATTTTGATGTCAATACCAATATCACAGGATTCCTGGGATACAGATATTATTGTGAGAAATGTGACTATGGCTATAACAATCGAGAGCAACACAAGCATTGTGGATCGAAATGTGAGGGATGTATAGCCTCTAAACCCTGTCTTGATGAAGGGCAAGAACGAGTGCATTGCCTAACTTGTCAGCGCACTTTTGTCAACCCAGCCTGTTACCAACAACATTTGAAGACGCAAGGTTCACAGCAAAAAAGTGCTTGTCAGCTCCTGAGATTGTGCCCTACTTGTGGACAAGGCATACGTACCAATAGTGCCAAGTTACACGTATGTCGAGGAAAGAAACGATGTGACATTTGCCACCAAACGTGGACTTGGAACACGAATGCTAAATTCAAAAATACCATTCCAAACATCAAGAAGAAGATGACCAGAAGAAAAACAATTTCATCTTTTTTTGATTTCGAATGTATGCAAGAGACCGGCATTCACATTCCTAATTTTTGCGTGGCTCATCGAGCGTGCGAGAAGTGCATCCAAGAACCTATCTTTAGTCATTGTCTCTAAAGTAGCAAGATTCCTGGAGGACGTGAAAAAATCTTTCGAGGACCGAACGAGCTGACCAATTTCGCCCAAGGGATTTTAGACCTCTTCGACCAGACGTGGAGCCAAGAGGACATCGAACGCTACGGAGATTGTCATCGCTATTCCACGGTGATGGCTCACAGTTTCTCGGGATACGATGGGCAATTTCTTCTGAGATACTATACGGAACAAAGCACCGAACGTCCTAAAGTCACTTTGAACGGAGCCAAAATCATTTCCAAGCAAGTGCGACAAGTGCAGTTTAAAGATTCAATGAGTTACTTGGCCATGCCATTGAGTCGAATGCCTAAAACGTTTGGAATGACAGAAATGACCAAAGGCTATTTTCCGCACTTTTTCAATACTGAAGCCAATCAAAACGCCGTTCTGACACCATTTGCCTGATGATCAAAACTACAACCCCGACAACATGCGCACCGAACAACGAGAAAGAAGCTTTCTACGCTTGGTACCACTCTCACGCCTCGGACCCCTTCGACTTTCAGGAAGAAATGTTAAAGTATTGTCTTTCCGACGTGGACATTTTACAGCGTTGCTGTGGAAAATTTCGAGAACTATTTATGGAACACGGAGAGATCGATCCTTTGAAAGAAGCATGCACCACTGCCAAAGCGTGTTCCTTAGTGTACCGCCAACGATTCATGCCTGAGAAGACCCTGGCTGTTATCCGTCCTCAAACGACGAACTTTGTCAAACGTCAATACTCGGTCAAAGCCCTACGCTGGCTACATTACTTGTGCGACAAGGAAGACAAATGGATCCAACACGCTCGAAACGGATAAGGTGAAAAGACAATCGGCACGTATTCAGTGGATGGTTAGGACTTATAAAACCCCAAGATCATGAACGAGTTTAACGGGTGCTTATTTCACGGATGTCCCATCTGTTACCCTCAGCGTGACACTAAAAATCAGTTTTTACAACGGACCATGGAAGACTTGTACCAGGCCACTTGTCAGCGGCGCCTGAAGTTAGAAGAGCAAGGATACCAAGTGGTGGAAATGTGTGAACACGAGTATGATCACCTTTTGAAAACCGATCCCGAGTTTAAACGCGTCGTGGAAAGTTGCAAGCTTGTGGACCCTTTGAACCCGCGGAACAGTTGTACGGAGGACGGACGAATGTCACCTGTCGGCTGTACCACGCTGACGAGGAGAAAGGAGAAGAAATCAGATACTTGGATGTGTGTTCGCTGTATCTTACGTGTGCAAATATCGTCACTTTCTCGCAGGGCACCAGCAATTGCTGACGGAACACATCGACCTAGACAACATTCGACAGTATGAAGGTTTGATTAAATGTAAACTCTTACACACACACCCCCACCGACTTTTAGCATCCCGTTTTACCTCACCATTGCCAAGTAAAATGATGTTTCCTTTGTGCCGTACTTGTGCCGAAACTTGCAACCAAGATCAACCTTTTCAGCACATCCAGGAAGAACGCGCCTTGATAGGAACGTGGGTCAGTGTAGAATTGTTTAAAGCTCTGGACCTGGGATGCCAATTGTTAGAAGTGTACGAAATTTACAACTTTCCCAAGACAAAACAGTACCACAAGGGTGACGAGACTCAGAAAGGCATTTTCGCAGACTACGTGGATGCCTTTTTGAAACTGAAACAAGAAGCCAGGGGTTATTCTTCCTCGTACCGCATTCACGAACACCAAAAGAAATTCAATGAGAAATACTTGGAACAAGAAGGCATCACTTTAGACCACGTCGAGAAAAACGAAGGAAGGCGATCGTTTGCTGAAGTGATTTTGAATTGCTTTGTTGGGCAAATTGGCACAACGACCGTGTTTACCCAAGACTGAGTTTTTGACAGAACCTTCCCGCTACTTCCAGATGATTCACGACAAAGCTGAAACGATAAAACACGTGGACGTCCTTCGTGAGGACTTGATCTTAGTCAATTATGAACAAGAACTGGACTTTGTAGAGGCCGATGAAATTGGAACTGTCATCATTGCGGCCTACGTGACAGCCCATGCTCGCGTAAAACTGTACGAAGCTTTAGAGCTGTTAGGAGATCGTGTACTGTATTTTGACGCGGACAGTTGCATCTACATTGATCGCCTAGGTCACCGACACCTTGACATCGAAGAAGACCGGTTAGGAGCATGGACGGACGAGCACACCAACGACAAGATTCTAAGTTTTCATAGTGGCTGTCACAGAAATTACGGCTACGAATACCGGGACAAAGAAGGAGAAGTGCACACCGAGTGTAAAGTGAAAGGACTGACTCTCAATTATCGTACCGGTCAAGTGGTGAACTTTGGGGGTACTGAAAGAAGCCTTGCAGTCTGGAGAGGATCGAGATTTTAAAGTGGCCACCTACCAACCTCACAAGATTGAACATTTAACCACGCACCAAATCGTCAGTCGGCCTTTGGAAAAAGTTTATCAAATCGTGTACCAGAAGTGAGTGCGACTTCCAAACCACTTGACTTTACCGTACGGACACACTGGTATAAAAAAAAATGGTTCCAAGACGATAGTCACCAACATGAAGGATGACTTCGACACAGCAAGAATCGAGCGAGGGACCCACTGAGAACTCTAAGTTTAAACAATACAAGTTTCCTGTCTTCTTGCCTGACTATTGTAATTGTGCCAGTCAAATGGAAACGTTTCAAAGATGGCCTACAGATAGGGAAGGATTACCTACTGTGAATGTTTTAGCTAGAACAGGATTTGTCTACTTGGGACCTGAGACTGGATATGGATACGACGTACAGTGTTTCAGTTGTAGTCTGAGGTTGCGTATGGATCGATGTATCTATAAAGATTCAGCTATTCTGGAACATACTCGATGGTCTCCGCACTGTCCTTATGTTTCAATGGCCTTTCCACCTATCACACTACGGTACCTTTATGACGGTACCTTAGAGAAGGTAGTATCGTTGTCCAAAAAGAAAACAGAAAGACTTCCAAAACTAGGCATAAAAAAGAAAAGATGTACAAGCTCGAGACTTCATTACGATTATACCAAAAGGGACAACGTCCAAGACCAATAGTTCATTGTAACTACAAACAGCAAGCGAGAAAGGTGAATTCTGTCAAACAGACACCATTCAAGTTTGGTGATTCTCAAATGGAGTGTGATGGTGTGCCTTGCGATTGCAGGGATGCCGTACGCTGTGACCTCAGCGATTCAGTATCACATCATGGGAACTTTTCTATGACTACTACTACCATACCTACCATGGAAAGTGATGCTGTGCGTGTCAAACTTGACGGATGCGAAAGCGATGCCACTCGTCATCGTAGACCTTTTCACTTTACTGGTTTTCATTGTCGATGTCATCCTCCACGCGAAACCATGTGACTACCACCCTATGAATGTCATCCATGCCTGAGCAAACTCCTGCCGATTTCACCGTACCCTCATCGAAATGAACCTGTGAAAGAAGAATATTCGTTCCCTGTGCGTTTGCCTAAATACTGCGACTTTGAAAGTCGATTCCAAACCTTCCAATGAAAATGGCATAAATATCTGGGAGGACCTACCCCCGAAGAATTAGCCAGAGCCGGATTTATCTACTTGGTCGAAGGTGATAAAGTCAAATGCTTCAGTTGTGGTGTGTCACTTCACCAGTGGGAACAGAAAGATTCCGCTTACCTGGAACGTGCTCGATGGTCTAAGCACTGTCACTACCTACCTTTAGTGGGACCTCAGTAATCTCTGGATGTATACTTTACAAGAGAACATTTGTGGTTTGCCTGTGGAGCTGAGAGAACGCATTTACCGAGAGTTGGTCAAAATACAAGTCCAACGCAAAGAACAACTGTATCTTTTATGTCACCAATGTTGTAACCACTGGTACCTGAGTGCTATAAGAAGACTGATTCATTTGAAAGCTTTCCAGTGATAAGACATTGTTCAAAATGGACGAGGACCAGAAGACTTTGGTTGCTACTCATCCTACTTGTTACAAGCTAGCCATACTACAGCGAATTCCAGAGGAAGAGTTAGAGGATTACCAAAATCTTTTCCACGAACAAATTTTGTCTGTAGAGGAAAATTCTTTGCGGTGTGTGGTGTGTGAACTAGTGACTAAAAGTCTGGATTCGCGACTGGAGTACGATTAGTTCTGTGCAAAAAGTACAGTTATTAACTCCGACAAAAAGAGGTATAAAAACTGGCTACCATGTCACGACCTATATCAGTTCTGATACAACGATTGCCATGGAAAGAAATCAATGACAGTATTCAGTCTGTGGAGGATTACCAACACTTATTACGAGAACTGTGTCCATCGAATTGGGGTCGACGTGTGGTGTGTGTCTTAGTGACTTGCTTTCTGGGATTTCGTTTACCAGCCGATTCCTTGTGGACTCTTTACGATCTGTACTGTGAGGTACCACCAAAAACATGATGGTGTTTCCTTTAAATGAGTATGAGAAACTCGTTCTGTTAAAAGCGTTGCGCTTACATCTGCAAACTTTTCGACCTCTGTTTGAAGAAAAGTTTATTTGTGAAATTTAAGCCACTCCGGATGCTTAAGAAGATGTGTGTATAGTTTGTGACTTATACTCTCACTAGAAAGATGTACGTGACTAGAAAAGTTTGGACTTCGAGGCTTGGACAAAAGAAATAGCTTACATTGCCCAAGATTTGTATTATGCATTCAAAGGAAAAAGTGAACTTAAAGTGTCGAGTGCAAAAGTAACTTTTAAAATTGTGTTAGCCACAGTGTCATCAGAAGAAGAAGAACTCGACACCGAGGACAACCACTCCATTCAGGACAGGACATTCCAGAAAGACCATTCCGGTAGGACCCCTGTGTGACTGTGCCAAGTGTAGAGACTCTAAGAACATTACAAACTGTCCCTACGACACAACACCTGCATCACCAAAAATGTTGTACAGTGACCTGTTTATATTCCACTTTGATCGTTTTGATGTGTATTTTATCCATGTATTTAACCATTTGGCTTTTATGTATTTTTGTCTTTCGTGTTTCATTTCAAAAATGTTTTTGAAATAAACGTGTTCTGAAAAAGTATAAAAACTCTTGTCTTGTCTGTCTTCCTGTGTGACATTCCCTACACTATGGCTACCTCTGCAGTCTCTGCTCCCTCTTCCTCCACTTTCCAAGTCATTTGCGAAAACATAGATCGTGCCATTTGGGAGACCTTGTATCTTCGCCATCCCTTTAAAATGTTAATTGCTGGACCTAGCGGTTCAGGCAAAACCGAATTTGTCAAAACGTTTGATCGAACATAAACATCATTTGATCGATCGTCCACCTTAACGGATCGTGTGGTATTACAAAGAGTGGCAATCGATGTAAGTCCTTCTGTGAGAAAGTCAAGGCGATTCCATCGTGTTTGTGGAAGGCATTCCTCGCGAAGAGGACTGGATCGTGTTTGACCCCAGTTAAACACATCTGGTCATCATCGACGACATGTTAGGAGAAGACGAAGAAGAAATTAAACTGGTTTATTCGCAAAGGGCATCATCGTAATGCCAGTGTCATTTACATTAACCAAAATATTTTTCCACAAAGTAAAGCCCATCGCACCATCCGTCTCAATGCTCATTACGTGGTCTTGTTTGAAAAGCCCTGGAGAAAAATCACAAGTGCAAGAATTAGCCAAACAGTTAGGAACTCCTTAGCTGACTCATGCGTACGACGATGCCACTCAAGCCCTTCACGCTTATTTACTCGTGGATTTAAAACCCACCACCCCCGATTATTTGCGATTTCGTACCCATCTCTTTCACCGCTGGTGCCAAGACGGAGGGCCTGTCGTGTACACGTCCCCGTCGACTTAACAACAACAAAAAATCTATAAAAACCTCAGACACTTTTGGTCTGTCTCACATCATCAACATAACTTCCCTTCAGTCTTATCTTCCCGTCAAATTGATTCGTGCCTTGTACGGCATCAGTCGCGAATAAAATCCACAAATACGTGCTCGTGTCTTAGAAGCCAGTCTCAGAGAAGTCATACGATGGTTTACGGTGGCAGCACGTCAATTACTGCAAAGCATCATTCACATTCCACATCAAACCAGACGATTTTTTGAGAGAAACAAAATAGCCTTGACGCAACTGGCAGATCCCCGCATTGACACTCAAACCAAACAGCAAATCAGTTTGAAACATGGAGATAACGGTTCTCTAGGAGGTGTCATCATTCGCTTCCTCTTAAAATGGGATCCCAATGCCCCCAAAGTCCTCCCCAAGAAAAAAGCCAACCCAAAGGTACCCAGAAGAAAAAGAGCAGGGGTGTCAAGACCAGATCACAGCTACAGAAAAAGAAAAGTCCTCAGAAAAAAAAAACATAAACGGCCCCAGGAAACAGCTTCTACACGCAAGAAAGGAACTTCGGCCAGGGTGCAAACTTACATTCGCAAACCACGACCTGCAGCTACAGTGACCGCGTCTCCAGTAGCCTCAGGTTCTTCCACTTCTCCGTTGCTGGTGATGCCAGCCAAACCCAATTTGACACCCGTTCTTCCTAACTTGATGAAACAATGGAAACCAGTGTCTCCATGAACTTTTCCTCCAGCTGTGACACCCTCCTCCTCTTTAGCAGCAGTGGCAGCAGCTGCTCACAAAGTACCTGCCCCCAAAATCAAAGTCAAAGAGAGATCGGGCATGTTACAGAGTTTACTGGATTTATCCATGCAATAACTTTCCCGTTTTAGTCCGTTGCGAACCACTCCACGACTCGTGATGCCTGTCAATAAAGATAATCAGTGGTGACGCATTCCAGTACAAAAAATACCTGGAGCAAACTATGGGTATCAGTGTTTTTGTGTTCCTCATTGCCAAAAGATATCCCCTAAAAGAAGTGCACACCACCATCGTCGTCCTCCTGTCCAAAAACGAAAAGGAAAAAGAAAAGGACAGTCTCGTCATCCGAATAAACGCTTAGCCAAGCATCGACGTCTACCCCAGAAAAGACCCCATCGTCCAAAGAAAAAGAGGAGCAATCAAAGGCGTGGATTTTTTGGCGCTGCAATGGTAGAACATGTTCAAACAGTTTGGTTTTCCAAAAATAATCCAACAATAAACCAAAAAAATAAGAGAAAAGGACGTGTGTCAAGTCATTGACGTCAGTGTATTTTTTGTGTGTGCCCCGGAGCAAACAAGCAAACAGAGCTGTCTCCCTCCAGAACTCATCCCTCTTCTACCCCCAAAAGAAAGAAAAGGAAAGGACTGCCACCTCGTTTAGCCAAACATTGGAACGTTTTGTCCGTCCTGTCCAAAGCTCCTCCACCCATGCGAAAACAAATGATTCAAACTGCTACCAAAGACGTCATCGATACCGTGTGCGAATGTTGTCTGAATGTCTTGAAAGGAACGATACCTTTGTCTCCACATCAGAATGTATGCTTAGCCAAACATCGACACGTTCTTCGCCAAATGTTCCGAAAGAAAATACCCATCCGTCAAAAGAAACAGATGTTAGTACAACGCGGAGAATTTGTGCACCTGTTGTTAGCACACATACTCAAAGCCACATTGGCATCGCTGATTACAGGACTCGTGGGAGCTACTGCTTCACAAATGGCTCAAAGATAAAAAGGATTAAGAAGTTAAAAGGATGACTCTTTAGTCAAAAGATCTCAGACGTGACCTTTGGAATTTGATGGAAGGACGAAAACTGGCTTTAGTGCCTTACAAACGATGGATGGGAATTCCATCGTTGGCAAGAACAACGGACCCTGCATTTACCTCCCAATCCGTATTTGACCGAGATGTTCCAGTTACAACACGAATTGCAATCGTTGATGGATCGCAGCGATTTGTCAGAAAAATCGCAACGGTACGGTCAACTGTTGCAGCGACTTCAATTCTTTCACCAGAAAGCTTTTGACGTGAGTTCCGCCAACCCTGAAAGATTTTAAGACTCTGATGAAAAGTCCATCACAAGCACCACCACCACCCTCAGTGACCAAGACAGGCGCAGCCCCACGGATGCGTGAGGAAGAAGATGCGCGAGAAGTCTTTCAAACACCGTCAGCAGCTTTCATCCCTAGTAAGACTGCAGCGTCCTTGTTGATCCCTAGCCCCACACCCCAACGAGAAGAACATAAAGCTTGGATTAAGATGTTGATGTCCACTCCTCCTTCGACAGACGTCAACAAGAAAGAAGGGAAACCAGAAGTGAAAAAAGAAAAGAAGACAAAAGCCATCCCATTACCACCACCACCACCAATACCCTCGAAGTCTACTCCCGTGGCATATCGGACACGTAAAGCCGTTTCCAAACCACCACCTCACCCCATCCAGAGTAGCATCAATGAAGAGTGGGTAACATTAAAAAAGAAAAATCTCCCGATGGAGAATGTGTTAGCCAGCATTTACTACGATCCAGCCCATCCTGCAGGTTATGGAGGAGTTCAGAAATTGTATCGTGCTGCCAAAACCCGACTGAAAACTGTCCGTTTACTTCAAGTGCAACGATGGTTACAAGAACAAGCCACGTACACCTTACACAAACCCATTCGACAAAAATTTTCCAGAAGTCGCACCCGAATGGAGGGCATCGATCATCAACGGCAAGCCGATTTAGCCGATTTCTCTCATTTGACCACCTGCAATCGTGGCTACAAATATTTGTTTTATGTCATCGACGTCTTTTCTAAACTTGCCTGGGTCGTGCCTTTGACTTCCAAATCGAGCAGTGAGTTAGTGCGATCCCTCAAACTGGTGTTGAAACGAAGTGGTCGTCACCCTCTTCATTGGCAAATCGACAAAGGCACCGAATTTCTGAACCAAATTTCCAAAAAAAATTAAAAAACGAGACATTCATTTTTTCGCCACCGAGAATCCCGAAACCAAAGCCAGCATCGCGGAACGTTTTCAACGCATTTTGAAAGAGCGCATATGGAAATATTTTACGCATCAACACACTCTCAAGTACATCGACGTCTTACCGCACCTGGTCCATGCGTACAACCAGTCTTACCATCGGAGCATCGGATGTGCCCCCAAAGAAGTGACTCCTGACTACGAAGTGACCGTCTTTGAGTGCCTATTTGGTACGTCCCCGACTGTGGCTGTCCCCAAGAAAGGTGAAGTGTTGAAGATGGGAGATTAGGTGCGCACTGGCAAAACCAAAGGCACTTTCGACAAAGTTTACTTACCTAACTGGACCACCGCTTTGTTTCGTGTGACTGGACTAGTGCGTGGCCGTCATCCTGCTGTCTATAAATTGGAAGACATGAAAGGGGATGTGTTAAAAGGAACGTTTTACTTGCCCGAGTTACAACTCGTAATAAAAAAAAGACGACGTGTACGAGATCGAAAGCATTCTTCATCGAAGAACCAGTAAAGTGGGAGAACGACGTGTCAAAAAGTCAAAGTACGTTGGAAAGGATATCCTCCCAGTTTTGACTCTTGGATCGATGCTTCGCAAGTCATCGACTATAAACAGAAGCGACCATCATGCCCTTCAACACAGCCTCAGTCACTACAGCCTTGACCACTCCTTCCCAGACTTCTTCTGTGCAATATTTACCTTTGTGGGTATGGTATGGAGAACGTGTGCCTAAAACCCAAATTGTCTTTTTCTTCCAAATCTTTGTGGTGTATTGTGTCATCGGTGCTGCCATTGACAATATGAGTTTGCAACAAGGGGACAAATAATTGTGGACCATTTTATTCAGCAGTTGCATCGGTTACCTTCTTCCTAATCCTTCCCCGAAATACTCTTACAGTAATAACGGGAGCCTTGCGCCCAACGTCAGTCACCCTTCCAACAGTCACCACCCAAACAACAACAACAACCCTTTTTTAGACACTCCTCTGACTTCGAGTGACCCCTCGGACAGCAGAATTCTGGTAATATGAATAACCAATTTTACTAAACGTTACCTAGTGACAATTCCATGGATGTGTTTCCCAAAAACACATTATGCTGTTTCACAGCCAAATTATCTCAGGCCATCCAATTGGATCACGAAGCCCATTGGGAGGTGGCTTTGGTGGAAATCATTCACCCACACAAATCCTAAACATCATTGAAAATCAAAACACTTTTGCGGTCAAAGTTTATGACGACCAAGTGCTAGATTACTTCAAAGTTTACGCATCTGCTGTAGGTGACGCTATGGTAGAACAATCGAACCCCCAAATTCAATACTACACATATATGTTGAAAATTAATGCAGGCTATTATTTTAGCGGTCAACATCTGGTGAACGCCATTGCTGCCAAGTTCAAGGCAGAGCCTTGGACAAACAACCCAATCGAAGTGTCACCATCGAGTACCATAAAGTGTCTCGTTGCCTGCTGAAAAAATGTCCGGAGAGCAACGTGGTAGGTATTAGATTTTGTCCTAAATTGTATGACATTTTGGGTGGACACGTCAAGATGCTCCAGGGTTGAGCTGTACCAACCATTAAAAGCAACTCGGATTTTGCGCGGTTATTTCGACCTCCGGTAGAACTGAACCAAGGATTAAATTTGATCTTTGTGTACTCCGATGTGGTAGAGTATAACGTGGTGGGACACACCTCCGTACCGTTACTGCGTGTCATCCCTTTCAAAGTGGATTCTGCCACGAACGCTGAGGAGGAAAGTGGAAATACGTATCACGTTCACCGCGAATTTGTACATCCTCACTATTTACCCGTCAGTAAGTCATATTTTGACACTGTCAACATTATTATAAAAGGAGGTCTGGGACAAAATATTCCATTCACCAAAGGGAAAGTTACGGTTAAACTACATTTTCGAAAACGTTTCTCTAACGACTTGTAAGTCATGTATTTTGTGTACCGTACCGAGCAGTCGCTCGACAGTGAGGACATGGTTTAGGAGATATGCTGAAATCGGAGTTTCGTTCGGTGGCCCCCGTTTTGAAACCGATGGTGACACGAGGATTGCATGCTTTGAAAGATGCCTCTCTGACTCAAGGCAAAGAATTTATCCAAAATGTCATCATCGACAAACAAAACCCCAAAGAAGCTTTCTTGAGAGCAGGCACAAATGTCATTCTGAGCCGGCAAGAAACTCCTATAAATGCCCAGGACGCTGCCGAGTCAGGCATTCCTGCTTCCCTGACACCACAGCAAGGACAAGGCAGAAAGAGGCGACGACGAAGACACCCCTTCAGAGGACTTCACATCCCCAGAGACAGAAAGACTCAGAGAATTAGACGTTTTTTATTATTAAGAAACAGAGAAGGAATAAAATGATGCACCGAGAGTCTAGCGCATGTTCCAAGTCGGAACTGGATCTGTTTGCCATGCCGCCCACCATGATGACGATGAAAGAATCCCAATGGGTAGAATTTCATCCCGTCTCCTCTGTCAAGGACTCAGGATCAGCTCCCATCGAATTTGAAATCAAAGGACAGTCCGAAGATTACATCGATATGAATAGTAGTTACTTGTACCTGAAAGTCAAAGTTCAAGATAAGAATGGAGGAACTATAGACGATGAGGAAGTAGCTCCTGTCAACAATTTCATGCATTCTTTGTTCAGCGAAGTGGATTTGTACTTGAATAACAAACTAGGAATGGATACTTACCCCTATCGAGCGTACCTGGAAAATCTCTTGACGTATAGAAAAGAGGCCAAGAACACTCATCTGGATGCTTGCGGCGTATGGAAACCTGACACAGCAGGCAAGGTCAAATTCAATGACACCAGTTTGATTAAAACAGGTGATACAAACCACAATGTGGGATTCAACGAATGTCGAAACAAAATCATAAACGACAAGAGTATAGAACTGATGGATCGCTTGCATTTGGACATGTGGTTGCAAGAAAAATGTTTGCTGAATGGAGTGGATGTCCGCCTGAGACTGAATCTAAGCAGTGCCGCTTTCCATTTGATGGCTGAGACTGATGATGCTGTCGCTTACAAAACCATCATCCAAGAAGCCCGACTCTACTTGCGACGCGTGGAAGTGTTACCTAAAGTGGGAAACGACATCTGTCACACTTTAAGCAGAACGATTACCAAGTATCCGCTACGACGCGTGGAAATGAAAACCTTCACCATTCATATTGCACACAAATCGATGATCGAAGATCATCTATTCCAAGGACAGTTACCCAAGCGTTTAATCATTGGCATGTTTAGCAATACAGCCTTCAACGGACTTCCCAAAGAAAATCCTTTCAACTTTCATCACTTCGACGTGTCCAAAATCGAAGTCAGTCGAGATGGCAAGACGTTGTGAAATAGACCCTTCGAACCTGACTTTGGTGACAAGAAGATAAATTAATTGAGGTCGTACCTGACCCTATACGAAGCCACTGGACAGATTGGGACCAACACCAGCCACAGTATTACGTACGACGATTACGCAGGAGGTTACGCTTTGTGGGCTTATGATTTCACTCCTGACCAAGGCAGCGACGAGGGACATTTCTACCCTATAAAATCCGGCCAGATTCGTGAGGAACTTCAGTTCAAAAAAAGACGGTGAACGTCATCTTGTATGCCGAATTCGACAATTCGATAGAAATCCACAGTTTGAGAGAAGTTATTCTAGACTTTTTGAGCTATTGAAGACTCTTATCCTTCTTTGAATGGTAGAGAATCTTTGGAAAGGAATGGAAGGATATCGTGGAAGTAGAATCACTCACCAAACAAGACAAAGACGAAGAGGACATGATGACGTCCAGATGGCCAGAACAAGAAGAACATTTAGTCTCCTGTTTTGCTAAACACCTGGCGGAAACCGTTACAGGGTTGGCCAAGAAAGATTGCTATCGATGTCAAAACGAGCATCCCAGTCAAATTCAACACGATAAATGTCTGATGATGAGTCAAGAAGAAAAATTGGACGAGTATCTGGAGGATGCTTGGGTTCTTATCTCGGAAGAAGCAATGTTGCATCAGTGGTATAAAGACTTGCGTGATCATTTTTGCCCTCCACTGACTGCTCTAGAGATCCATCGCATCAAATCTCTATTGGCTCAGAGTACGGAGACGAAGCAAAGAGACCATTACTTGGCAGAGATTTTCAAGCAGAAAGTCAGGATTGAAGAAAAAAACAACAAAACAAAAATAGAATACCTGGGAACTTTATTACCTTTTACACAACAGTTCGTACACCGCTTCTTAGAATCCCGTCGTGTGCGCTAAAGAAGAACTGTCCCATCGCAAACCTAAAGACCATCAAGCTTATGTCATCAACACGGACGACAGTCATCTCCCTGCAACCCACTGGGTAGCCGTCTTCTTTCCCTACGATGCCTGTGTGGAGTATTTTGATTCGTATGAATTACCGCCTTTGGAAAACTACATCATCGACTTTATAAGAAGAAATGCACAGGCAACTCGCTTCAATAATGTGAAATTACAAGGCACAGATTCTATGGTGTGTGGACAATATTGTATGCATTTTCTTCATCAACGCAGTCTTGGATATCCCTTAGAACATTTAGTGACTTATTTTGATCGTGATTCTTCTAAAAACGATGAAAAAGTAGATCGATGGTTTTGTGACCGTTATGGATATCTCTTGTCTTTTGCTAGGAAACGTGGTGTACATCAGTGGTCCAACGACTCCCTCCGTGGAAGTCTAACTTGACTTCACAACGTTGTCAGCCTTGTCAAAAATGTTTTCTTTGGAATTATATGAATTGATGTTATAGTATATATTGGTTGTTTAGTAGTTAAATAGAAATGTTGTTTTAAAAAATGTGCCTGTCTGTGGATTGTTTTCAAAAAATGAACACTGTGAATACATGCTCTTTGACTTCTCTCTATCCCTCATCATGAAATCAGCTATATAGCGTTTCTACCCAGCAAAACCGTCGGGATGTTTTCTATCGCGTCCGCGCTTTAGACATATAATTCGCGGCGGTCTCCAGTCTGATCATCCATGGTTGACTCATCCACCTATGAAGATTTGTTCAAGACTAGCAAAGCTAAACGAAGCCCACGTGAATTTACATCGTGTCAGGCAAAACATGATACCCAAGCCTAATGAGACTGAAAATGTCAGGATGTTAAATGTGGTCCAAGACGTGATAGAAGAAGTGTTTAAAGACGAAATCAAGAAGGAGCAAGAAGAATGGACGGAGAAGTACAGACTTCAGAAACAGCAGAGAGAACAGTAGCAGCAACAACAACAACAGGAGCCAGACAGAGGTTTTGTCGACTGAAGTGGGGACACAAAAGAGTTCTCTTTTCCTTCCGTAGAAGCAGACCCTATCCTGTGGGAAAGCCTGCAGCAAGACGGAGACCCAAACTTAGACGAAAAAAGATTGCCATAACCCCGTCAACACAACAGCAATTTTCGGGGCTACCAAACCCCCCCCAAAAATCTAGAAAAGAGATATTAGTCAAATTGCCAAACTAGTTGTCTGTCTTTGTTTATATGAATTGGTAGGTTAAAAAATAGAAGTGTGTCTATAACCACTTCGGTTCCTTGACTTGTAAGATAGTGTGTGTTTGTAGGAAAAAAGTGATGGATGGTGGAATGGGTATTGTAGCTTTGGTATAAGGGGTATGTTTTCATTCACGTCCGTGCTTGAGACATATAAATCGGAGCTTTCGTCAGTCTGGCTACCCAAATCGTCAACAATACAAAGTAGAAGATGAGCAGAACAAGTAAATTGCTGAAACTCCAAATGCACCTGTAGCATGCCAGGCGCATTCTAGACGAGCTGGCTATGGAGGCCATAGCAGAAAGTGCCAGAAAAGAAGAAGAAGAGGAAGAAAAGAAGAAGGAAGAGAAGTAAAGGATCCTGCCTCACCTCATACTTAGGCCCTTGTGTGAGGTCAAGCCTGAGGTGAGGACGCCTCCACAGCCACAACCAGCACTACCAGCAGCACGTCAGCTACAGCCACAGCCACATCCACTACCACCAGTAGCAAGAGCCTCTGTCCCCCAGACAGAAAAATGGGAGGAGGAGTTAGAAAGACAGCGAGAGCCGCAGAGACCTCACCATCATCCCCGGGTCTGACGTAGGAGAAGACAGATGGAAGTCTTCACTATCCCACAAAGTGAAGACTGGGATATCGATGCCACTCAGCTCCCCCTCTGCTCTCCCAACCAGACAAATCAATTGGGAGCAGGACTGGAGCCGTCGATGCCAGTATTAAGCAGGTGCATCTGGGGTTTAAAAAAAACCAGCCCTTCTCAGGGCTAACCAGATTTCTAGAAAAGAGAGACTGATCAAATTGCCAGTCATATCATTTTCGGTGTGTGTGTGTTTTGTTTGTATGCGTGCGCGTACGTTTGTTAATGTGTATTTTTGCTTGTGTTTGTATGCGTACGTACGTTTCTTTGTGTGTGTGTTTGTATGCGCGCGTAAGTTTGTGTGTATGTTTTTTTACATTAACAAAAACTTGTCCCTAAACTATTCTTTATCAAAAAAGTATTGATAGCAAGTATAGTGATTCTGTATAAAAATTTATTTTAGATAAGCACTCTCGTCACTGTGGATGGTTTGGTAGGTGATATGGGTAGTTGCTGAGAGAGGGATGTTTTCCTTCACGTCCGTGCTTGAGACATATAATGTCATTCGCGCCATACAACACTGAATACAAAATGGCAACCAACCATTTGCAGATGATACAATTGCATGAGGTGAAGGATACGATTAATACGGTGGAGGAAATGTTGGTCGGAATGCATTTTGGGGCTCATAGTCCTCATAGGTTGTGCATGGAGATCAATAATTGGAATAAAGGAAATGGCATATTAAATGAACTTAAAAAACGGGAATAGGAAGAGAAGGAGGAAGAAGAGGATAAAATACAAATGAGAGCATGGGATGAAAACATTGAAAATGAAGAAGAAAATGAGAAGAAGAAGAAGAAGAAGAAGAAGAAGAAGAAGAAGAAGAAGAAGAAGAAGAAATATGTGACCCAAAAATTGATGTGCTGGTGTCTTTGTTCGTTCGTTTGTTTGTTTGTTTGTTTGTTTGTCTATGTCTGTAAAGTTATATGTCCCGCACCGCCAGGCATTATATAAAGTTATATGTCCCGCCCCGCCAAGCGTTATAGCTTTTTTTCCGCTGTCACTGTTTTGCCCGATTGAGGTCAGCCACTTGCAACATTGTTGCCAATGCCCAGTACCTGTTCCATTCCTATTGTCCCTATATAGTCCCGACCTATGATAATTCCAATTTTTATGAATTGACTGCGTTTTCTACGTTTTGAATGGATGTAAACGGTCACGTGATACTGATCTGGAATTTTGTACACATCGATAAATTCTGCGGACTACTTTTGGTTTCCTGTTTCCAGATCATTTGATGTGAAGTTTTATCTATATCTTTTATCTTTTGTTGATTAAATCTGCTGATCTGATGCTATAAAGGAAGTAAATTGGAATTATAAGGATTAAATGATCATGATTGGGTATTTATCGATGTGTAAATTTTACCTAATCACTCACAAAGTTTACATAGTCTTTTGGACTTCATTTACTTTGTGAGTGATTAGGTAAAATTTACACATCGATGAATACCCAACCATGATCATTTAATCCTATATTAAATTCCAGTTGTCCCTAGAGTGGCCCAATATTCCCCATGTTAAATTCCCATTATCCCTATATTCGTTATACCCCTTTTTAACATTATGTCGCCATTGTCCCTATATTCGTTATACCCCTTTTTAACATTATGTCCCCATTGTCCCTAAATTCGTTATACCCCTTTTCAACATTATGTCCCCATTGTCCCAATCTTGGCCCCTATCACTACTATTATTACGTGCACATTTTAATTCAACCTTCTTTATTAAACGAACCTAAATTATAATAAAAATGGATTAGAAAGTAAATAAATATTAATCAGATAATAAATCCTTATTGATTGGTTATCAAATCCAACTACCTTGATACGGACGACACCGAGATAAACGTGGTGCACTTACCTACTCACTCACTGACAGCTGTGTGCTTGATATTTAAATATGAATTGGATAAATATATATGTCACTTAGCCACCTCGTCGCGCGGTCTTCAGTGTACTTACCGATCCGGCACATGCACATGAAAACCTCGCTCTCTGTATTTGCTCATTTTACCGGTGCACGCTCGTGCTTGGCCTAGAAGCACATTGAAGAACTGCTTGTTTGGTCAGTAGCTGTTACTAAAATGGAAATATCTCGTGGCTCTTCTGCAAAATTCTAGCTCGGCAATCACACTAATCACAGTGGGTTACCTCCCTTCCGAAGGTAAAGACAACTTTCGCAGAGGTGTAAATATGGTAGTAAAATGCCGCATGAAGAAAATGCCACATGAGTAAATACACCCACCTATGTTTAGAGAAGAATGTAGACATATGCCGGTCTCCGAGCTGACAGTTCAGTTATCCATCCACAGGAACTTCTGCATCCAGTAATCATCCCTTCACATGAAACTCCAACAAATGGAATGCTTAGTAGTGGAAATTAGACACTTTAGGTGGAAACATTGTTAACATTCTCATCGAAATCGATGTATATGGCTTGTCTAACATAATCCAAAATCAGCTGTGACATCACACAAGAATTTCTATTGGATATCCAGCGTTGAAAAATGATGACTGTGTCAAATGTTTTATTGATACAGAAGGACCTCTGCTATCTGAATTATAATGTGTAGAAAAATCTAGATTTAAATATTACTTGTTACAGAACTACACATTATTAATTCAACTAGCGTCTGGGACTATTATTTTAAGCGCAACAGGTGAAAGGTGCAGCGTCTGACCCAAAATAAACGAATTTATTTCTTCTCTATCTCTCTAAACTATTTCCATTTTAAAAAACAGATAAACAGAATTTCAGATAAGTACTGTTTTAATATTGACGTATGAAAGTCGTTGAATAATGTCCAACTTTTGAGGCTTGCCAAGGCACACAAAAGATGGACATTATTCAATTCGTTTCATAAATTCAATATTAAATCATTTTCGATTGAAATCCACTATTTACCAATGCGCGGAGATGATGAATTAACGTAAAGATTACCCAAGCTTTAAAACAGCCTTATGACAACAGTATATTTTAAATGATATAGTATGAGTTGTTAGGAGGGTGCTTGCTGAATCTTATTCGCGAATGGGAAGGGAAAGCCGGCGCCCCCCCCCCAAAAAAAAACATAAGCAAGAAATAACCGGAACGTTTCCTCCTATAATAAGTTTTCTTTACAGTGAGATGCTTGAATTATGCATTGAAAACGTCTAAAATGCAGGAATTTCCTCCGCAAGTGTTTGCCAACACGTTTACATTTTCCATACACACACACACACACCACCACCACCACCTCCACCACACCACACTAAACGATATTTCTTACATCCGCCGCTGTGCTCGGAATATTTTGATGGAGTGATATACAGCGTAAAAAGAGAGAGAGAAATCATCATTACTGGAAGAGAACTCAGTCACACACTAAACTATGAAAGAAAAAAAAAAAGAACATGTCAAAAAATTATGATTATATGCATGGAATGATATACACATGTTCAGTATAAGAAAGTTCTCATGTGAGTTCATACCTGAGAAAAGAAACTTGAGCTTGTTTCGGCCAAGAATCAGTCGAGTCGCCCGTTATGAACGCTATGATAGTGTGTGATGTCCTCGTGACACCATTGGTACACAAGGAACATGTTTATGAATGGTGCCTAGTGAAGCCTTTTGGAGGTGTTTTCCAGTCATTGACGGAAAAGCCAGAGATTGTTCCGATTGACTACTTCTAAAGAGTTCAGAATGGTTTACATGTATAGTTTCCTTGAAATGACTTGAGGATACGCATTAGCTTATGATAGCTTGAGCACTTGCAAAGGACGGTTCGACTGTGATAAGAAATCAGGGGAATCAGTTTGCAAATCTGAATACGCACTCTCATCTGTAAAACTAAATGTAAAACGTAATAACAATAACATTCTATCACCTACAATAGGGAACAATTTCGTCGAACTTAAAGACGTATCATTTTTCACTTTTTGTTACAGTCTCCAAGTCCACGGATACCCCTCAAAACAAACACACACACACACACACACACACACACACACACACACACATCCGCACCCCACTCCCACAATCCAGCCTATTTGCCAGTACTGCTTGGATTTTCGTGTCATAGTTCTTAAAGCTACCGCTTCTCATCACCCTGGAAAGAAAGAGATAAAGTAAAAAGAAGCAGGAAAGAGAGAAGCATGGCGAATTTAAAATTGCTTTAGCTGTATCCTAAATGCACTGGTTAAATAAAATACGTACGAGACATTTGTTCATGAACGTATGCAACATGTGGCGTTAAGAAACGAAATAAAAAAAGGAAGAATAGTTAATGGCCCCGACTTTACATGAAGAGATAAAACAAAAAATTCATAGTTTCTTTATCTGCATTAAACATATGCTGTAAACATATGTAGAAACAGACGTATCAAATATGTTGTAAACATATGTAGAAACAGACGTATCATATATGTTGTAAACATACGTAGAAATAGACGTATCAGATATGTTGTAAACATATGTAGAAATAGACGTATCAAATAGGTTGTAAACATAAGTAGAAATAGACGTATCAATTATGTTGTATACATACGAAGAAATAGACGTATCATATATGTTGTAAACATATGCAGAAATAGAATTATCAGCTTCGAATTATCCAAATGAAAAAAGAATAAAATTTTTAGACCCATAGTAACTGGGTAGATATTACAATTTTATTTAGAATTAAAACTTATTGAAATTTTGTCTAAACCTCTAATATTTCTAAACATTAACCCACCCACCCACCCCCAAGAAAAACAAACTTATATATCTTAGGGATATTGTACTATCCTCTGTCTGCCCGTCCCTCAGTCCATTACCACATTTCATCCTCAACGGCTCTGTGGAAAATCACGAAACTTTGTACTTAATATGTTCTATGGTAACTGTCTGAGATCTGTGTCATCCTTGGCTATAACGCCTGGGGTCACTGGAAGGGGATCAAAGGTACGAAAAATTTAAATTACAATAACATATTCAAATTTACATCATATAACAGAAAGACATTATTGGACGGACTTTGCATTATGACCCCTGGGTCAGTGTCTTGACCATTGGATATGAAGTGAAAAGCGTTAGGTTTTGCAGCGGCGAGCTATAACAGTTGTTCTAATTACTTCTGAATCAGATTTGTTGCAGCACACAATAAACGTACAAGCAAATATCAATGCAGACTTTACAAGGAAATGAGATATATGTATCCTGTATGAATGCATAAAGATTTTATTTAAAAAAATGTCAAAATTCACCCAGTTAGCTAATATATATCTAACACTTAAAGGCATTTTTATGCATCGTCGTCTCTTGTGTCTAATATCATAGAAAATTATTATATAGTAATGCTGGTACCGAAAGAAGTAACTTTACATCCATTTGCTAATATTTATTTCACTTCACACTCTACAAAAGTCTTCGAGTTGGAAAAAATGTAATTAATGTTTCCCAAATAGACAAATTAAGAAAGAAAGCTTTGCTAAATTATTTCCCAAATATGACCAAATGTATATTAGAAAAATCAATAGGTACTTCTAGCTGGTTACTGAAAGTGTTACAAAGTCTAAGCATTCCTTCGTGATGGTATAAATAAATTCTTGCTCTTCAAGCGTCTTATTTCACCACAGCATTCACAAATACCTGAGGGAATGGGATTTCATTTATGCTCTCCGTTTATTGAACAAATGGAAAACTGCGGATTTGGTTAGGCTGACTTTTTCGCGCAGATGATTAGTTCCTCGCTCCTTGAGGCTGGTGCCCATCAGAACGTCTTATGAATATTTTGGCACGGCCGGGTTCTCCATAATTGACCAGTATTGGTTTTTTGTAAAGATTGGATTGGCTGGTTTCTTTTGCTACCGAGGTCATTTTCCTAACTCGGCTTAAGTTCCGCATTTTACCATCGTCTTGACGCGCAGGCCTTCCAGCTTTGCGCAGCACCAGGACATTCTTGATCCGAGACCTTGTATGTAAAGGAACTCTAATGCAAGAAACCTATTTTGCAGGCTTCCATTTTAATTTTGGGTCTTTGAAAAAATATATATATTTTTTTTTAAGCGGACTATTCCACTTTCAGCTGCAGAGAGATTATAGAGAAGAAAGTAGTCTTGTGGTGGTGACAAAGATCACGCATTTCTTCGATTCACGAGTTTTAATGTCGAACATTCTTTAACTTTGATATTTTCCTTCCCAGGCAATAAATGCGAAAATCTGATGTTATGGAAGTTGAACGAGTTTGATCATAGGAAATCGAGGGACTTCTAACGACAAATGTGACGGAATTTGTAACTTGGAAGAAACAACGGTAAGTTTCTCTGTGTTCAAGCTTCAATGCTCTAAATATTAAGTTGAGTTTTTTATATTTATTTGTTTTGTTTTTCAACGTAACTTTTGAGTATTATTCCGTTAATATATCCAGTATTCTACACATCATTCCTTATTGCCATCTGGCATAATTGGAAGTCCTTAATCAGTGCGCTATCGATAACACGCGATCAAATGATACCAGATGTTAGACCGGCCAAGACAAAGGATATTTGACAGCACGTGCCAATGCGCGCGCTTTTTGTTCAGATGTATGACATGAGATACCTTGTGAGAGTAATCAAGTAATATTGGAATTTTAATTTTCTTTTAGTTTTCTGTTTCTCTTCTTTTTAACATTATTTTCTTCTTATTTATTTGTTATTTTAGTAAATATCAAAACTTCTTCTCCTCGAAGATGAGATATAAATAAATTCAAATTATGATTTGCAAACTGATTTGGTGTTAAACTGAAAGCAATTTTTAAAAAAAAGTAGGCTTAGATGAACAAAGACGGCAATGAAAACTCTTGAATCTGCAAAAGCATGATGGTTATCTTCTTTCCCAATAAAAGTTTTCAATGAGAAAAACATAGCATATCTTGAATAGAAGGCAAGTGTGGTCGGTCTACAAGCTCTATATGAAATACTCTCGCCACAAAGTAGATCAAAATATTTAACCAACATAATTCCGAAACATCATGTGGAGATGACATAATTTTGCAATAATGAGCTGTACAAATAGAATTTTTGCAGCGAGTTAATCGTGAAAAATGTAAAATAAACAATAATGATTTTATTTCAAGATTTGAAAAATTGAATTGATGTAGTATTAATATATATTTAGGCAATAAGTAATTAAATAAAAATATAAAAAATAATTACTTATTTAATAATTCTTTAATAATGCACAATTCACTTGACTATAACACCAACCACAAGCAATGATATGTTGAATGGCAGTTATCCAGGACGTCAGACATTTTTAATAAAGAGAGAAGATGTTTTGAATGATACTAATTGACTAAGCAAACTAATTCATTGTATTCATCATAAATTATAAAAGAGAAAAGGTGTTGCTATTTCTTCCTGCTTTTGACATCATTTTCCATGAGCAGTGGATCAAGTTTTCATGTTTCTGAAACAAAAAAACTGTCTATCTTTCGCTTACAGAAAGGTAGTTTTCTAAAATTTACCCGTGCACGTACTTACGTGAAATATTGCCTATCAAACGGTACGGAAGCCGATTGAAGATTAAAGTAGAACCGAGTCATACTAAAATAAAAAAAAATTAATTTATTTATCACATGAATTTAGGAGACTGGTTTTCTCTCTAAAACCATATTATTTATTGTATATGACTGTGTATACGTTTAAAATGGAAAGAACTTTTTTATTTCTGGCAGCTAAAACTAATACCTGTTTTAAGTTTTAATTCTCAGCTGTCATGACTAATTAAATAACTAAGATTAATACAATACATTTATCTGAATTTTCTAAACAGTGCTGTAACTACTTGCATGAAAAACGTCACATACTATTGCAGGACTTTCTCGTGCGAAATTTATATCCATAAGGTTGCTTTAATGAATTTCTAATATATATGTTACCCACATATAGAATATCCTGTACTTAAGGGATCGCGTATTTGTCTTTGAATGAAATATTTGGCTTCTTTTAAGAAAATTTGTCGAAACTGATCCATTCTCTGTTGAATCCTTTCATTTAATCATATTAATGATTACGTTCGTGCGATATTTATTATGACCATGTACGATTTCTCCAGTCAGAAAAAAGTAATTTGATTACATATAAAATATTTAGTATGTTACACTTGATTTTATTCAATAATAATAATACGATCTTTTGTGATAATTCTCTCTCTCTCTCTCTCTCTCTCTCTCTCTCTCTCTCTCTCACACACACACACACACACACACACACACACACACGCATACACATACTGAATGCGCTAATATAGGAAAGGCTATCGGCAGATTTCTATATGATGTTGCCTAATCACACTAATCACATCGGTTTTCTGTCACGAATCATAAATACCCGTCTGCCTTGTATTGGATTAATTAAGATGTAGAACCAGTTTTCTAAAGGGGAGGTAATGAAAAATTAATGCAATTACGGAAGACGAAGGCTCCAAGAACTGAAACTTAACTGGAACAAAAATCAATATTATCAATAAGTGTTATTCCTGTACATCTGTCTGGTGTACGATATATACATCTGTCTAGTGTAAGACAAAAGAATCCGAGGTTTAACAAAAGCATCGCACTTAATGAAGAAAGCTCGTGAAAAATGGTTCGAAAATTGTCACGTTAAATCTCTCTGATAAAAATATATACTTTTCTTTTTTGCAAAATCATTCATAATCCTTAAATTGTTTAAGAAATGAACATTAAGAAAGCTAAAATATGCCATTTTATCTCGGACACTTTAAACAAAACTAATATCGATGTACGAACAGGAACGGCCTTAGCAAACGCGGGGCCCAATTTGGATTATTTTGGCGGGGCCTCCTGGATTTACACGCGGGGTCCCCTGTGAACACGGCATTTGGAAATAAACTTTCAAACAAGTTTTATATGATATTAAACTTAAACTTTCTTAGATCGCTTTAAAATTACTTTCCTTCTATAGATATATTTTTTGAAAATTACTAACGCGCGGGGCCTCTGTGAGCGCGGCTAAATCGGTCCAATTGGCCGGTCCTATCTACACATATAAATTGCTTACACCTGAAATTACACTGAAATGAATGGTTTGCACTATGTTAGAACGGTCAACAAAATCAAAACTCCTTCTGTTATCAACGTTGTCTTGCTATTTTATTATTGGTCTCGCACTGACTATCGTAAAGGGAGCATTTAAAAAGTATTTTCTATTTGTTAAGAAGCCAGCTTTAGAGTGAGTAGAACATGCCTCTTGTATGACCAATAACACCGAGGTTTAATCATTTTTATGAAATATTTGAGAATCAGTATTCTGTATCCAGTTTGTGATTAAAAACCAGCTTACTCAGCTCATCTCCAGGTAGATAGCACTAATTGCAATTTAGTACTAATGTATTTGAAATTTAATGCACCACCTGTACATATGTTTAGAGATAATTATTTCACGAAATTATACCTATCTCCGACTTTCTTTTTTTCCTTAAATATGAATAATTTTGTGTTCCAAGAAGATATTACAGCTTGTATTTTCAAGTATTAATAATGAAAATTACTATATAACATTTAACAATAAGTTTGCGTGAAGATATAACTGAGGAAGAATTATTCAAGTCCAGTTTTATTTCTTGAAATGAAGTAGTGTGACTCTATGGGTTGAAATGCAAATTACATAATTCTATTTTGGTCTCTATTAACGATTACGACGCCCTTCTCCCGACCATACAATAATAACATGACTTTCTTAAAAATAATAACATAATTGAAATTAAGTACATTTACAAGCCTACGGGTGGTGTGCATTATATAGTACGCTATATTTTTGAATGTTCTCGTTTTTCTGTAAGTATAAATTAATTGAAATCTGCAGCCCATGTCACACCTTCCATATAATAGAAAATTGAAAGACATAAGACGTTAAATTTATATTGTATCTTTAACCAATTTAGGCCATAGCATTAACGATGGTAATTGAAAACTTACATTGCAGAAATGATATTTGTAATGAACAATCTGGTCTTCAAAAAGGATGGTAATTAACTAGTACACTTACAATGAAACAATCGTCTCGAGCCTTTGTCTGGCGCATTGAAACCTAATTACTGAGTTTCAATAGTGACGTGCTCGCGCATGCCTAAGTGTAATTTTATTAAATAGGTCTCAGGGCGAAATCTCCACATGTCTTCGTTTATATCTGCATAGTGACTTTCTTCTGTTTCACTTATAATATGATTTCTGATGGTAGTAATTGAACATAAAGGACCAAAACCATTACAAGCCAGAAAAAAAAAAAATAACATAAAATAAAATTGTATATAAACTTTTTTTTTTTTACCGATATCCATGTTTGTATTCATATATCAGTCCAAATTTGAGATACAGTTGCATTGTCATGCTGTATGAATCTGAATAGAATTGACAGCAATAAAACGATACGCTTCAGTGTGATGCTGATGCTATTCATTTTTACTTGTTCGCTATAAGAGCTTTATTTCTATTTTTGCTTATAGTTCCAAAGTACATGGACTATATTTATAGTGTTCTAAATAGTAACCTCCACGGTACCAGCCATTTTCATATAGACGTATTTAAGTATAGTTCCTGGTACATTGTTCCTGGTTCATTGATAGCCTCAAGAACTAAAATATAATTCATAATCCATGTCCACTCGAAATTCGATGTTGTTACTGAAATATAAAAGTGGAAATTGTGCATTTGATGATTCTGAGAACGTCTTAAAATTTACACCTAGCAGAGACCTACAAATCTGGGTATTCAGTAAAATAATAATGCAGTGGATCGGGTTGCCGATTACAAGTATGACGTCATGCTTTCATGCTTTTCTGTTTTATATCGCCTCTAATTGTAAAAATGTCACATTTTCCTTGGATTTCAGAGTTTCTGTACAAAATTGTTCCAACTGTATTTTAAGTATATTTCGAGCTATAATCCAGGATATTTTTCAACAGTTAACTTGACGACCGTACCCACATTTGATACTAGCAATTCAACTGGAATGCAAGTTGTCAAAAGTAATAATAATAATTAGGAGATAACCATATTACTCCTTTTCCCAGGGGAGAGGATTAGTACATTTCTACGTTTTTACTTATTAAATTATTTTTAAGCGCAATGATGATAAATCAATATAGGAAATTGTGCTCTAATATGTAGTGTAATTGTAAGAATGTACAAGAAACATGCTTGGATAGCAGAAAAAGGTAGGAATTTCTGCCATAACGTTCAGTCTCAATAAAAGCAAAATAGGGAAAACATTTTAAAAATAGTATTTTATTTGATAGAGTCCCCATTGTTTGTACAATTATACAACACTAACAATATTAAATGTTTACAATTACACTGCATATGGTTTGATGTCCTTAAAAATCTATTACAGGGACATTATCACTACAGGTACAAATGAAAGTAAAAATGTAGCTGTTGAAATGTGCATTATTTTAATTATAATATCGTGAAATAACACATACATTAAAAGATATAATTTTGACATCCAATGAACGTATGTGATATTTTCTTTTTGTACATTAATACCAGATATATTCCACGGGTTAAAATATATCGCCTTTGGTGATACCAGAAGAAATATATCCTGTATTTACGCAGGCATAGAAAGTTTTCGTTTTATTGTATACTAAACTTGCTCCAGAATCGAAGCTTAGAATTTTAAATTTACTCTTCAGCACACAACACCCTACATACTACAGTCCTCCTTTTGTTAAATCACCTCACTTTTAAAGGTTGATCATATAAATATTAGTGACTTAAGAGTGCGGTAGGATTGAAGTCACATAATCTGTCGCAGTAAATTACATTTTTTTACATTTTGTAAAACATATGATCAAATCTGACCACAATGCAAGACTGGTTCAGCAATGCAGAGTCTTATTGGCGAAATAATTTTCGTATTTTTTTATTTCAATATTTTGACATTTGAAAATATATTTTCCCATCACGCCATGCGACGCTTGATTGTGTCTGTCAACAAAAGTTGTACTTGCAACAACAAAAAAGAGTACCTTGTGAGCTAGAACAAATAAATAGAAACTGCCTTACATTTAAGACATTGAAATTGATCTTTCATAATGAAATTTGAATAGAAGCAGTTTACGTCTCGTTGAAATTGTTTTCCCTTGTTTCCTTGACTACAACTACAAAACACCCGTTGCGATGCATTGATGAATCGGGCTTGCGTTGTTTTTTGGATAGGGCCAAATAGATTACAAAATGACCAAAAAAAATTATATTCTGTGACAGATTATATCAACCAAATCCTTCCGCTTTCTTAAGTAACGTATATCTAAATGACCAGGCTATGAAACTGAGGTGAATATACGAAAAAGTGGTAGGGTGCGTGTTGTACAGAAGAATGAGTTTAATCTTTTAAATTTCGATTCTGGAGTAAGTTTGATATATAATGTTTTGTTTCCTACGTTAATAAAGGAGATATTTAATACTGTGGTACCAAAAACTATATATTTAAACTCGTTTCTTTGAAACTCATTAAAATATCATGTTTTTGATACCACACGATGAAATATATCCGGTATTAACGTAGGAAAAGAAAATATTCTCTCTCTTTCTAGTTCTTTTTTAAAACTCGAGATCATTTAAAAGTTTTAATTAGAGGGCTACCAATATACGTCAGATCTCCTGCACTATACTTAATTGTTTTTCCTGTTAAATGCAATTCTCCCGTTTCATCAGATTGGATTGATTTTGATATGGTAGGTAGAATTCACTAATTAACTGGTCCAACAACTCTGATTTTCTTATTGCAGGGACCATCCCCTGATTAATATTTTCAACAAATTAGATTTTCTTATGGTACGGACCATCCACTGATTCACAGATCCAGTAAATCCGATTTTCTTATGGTAGGGACCATTCACTGATTAACTAGTCCAACTCTGAATACAGAAAGGGTTAATATTCTGGCAAATATAATCAGTAGAAAACTGTATCCTTCTACATAACATTTCGGATCTTTTATTAACTTTTTAGATACATGTATATACTCTTTTGTGTTTCTGCAGTTGCTAGTGTAATCATGAATGTAGTTTGTCTTCATAGTTGTTATATGTCTCATATGGATTATAGAGGTTAAGTATCTCATAGTGATCACATATCTCCTATGGATTACGTTTTTCATATGGGTTATGGAGATCTCGCATCTTATAATGACCATATATCTTATATTGATTATGTTTGTCATATTATAATGATTGCGTATCTCATAAGTGTTATAGAGGTCACATATCTCATAATGATTACATATCTCATAGAGATTACGTTTCTCATATGGATAATAGAGATCACATATCCCATAAATGATTATGTGTCTCATAGGGATTACGTTTCATTTCTACAAAACCATTAATAACAACACTTCTTTCCATCTTATCTTTAAGAAATGGAGATGCAATAAAGTATTTTCAGGCCAATGTTATATAGGCATAGTATTCATTCTAAGAATATTAATATATATGGATAATGGACCGCTCCGGTGGCCTAGTGGTTAGAGCGTACACCTCGGATGCGGGAGGTCGTGGGTTCGAACCCCGGCCGAGTCATACCAAAGACTTTTAAAAAATGGTACTAAAAGCTGCCTCGCTTGGCGCTCAGCATTAAGAAGTTAGTGTTAGGACTGGTCGGGCTGGTGTCAGGATAATGTGACTGGGTGGGACATCATGCTACATGTCTGCGGCATGATGCCCCAGTGCTAGACATCACTCTAAACTGTCACACTGCAGACATCGTAGCGATATGACTGAAAAACTGTTAAAGCTACGTTAAAAAATCTAAATCACACACACATATATGGATAATCTTTTCTTAGGATAGAATAATATATTAAATTTATTCTTGAATAAATATATATGTAAGCATGTACTTTTATCTTTAAGACAATGCTGTATAATTATAGAAAAAATATTGATATAGATTTGGGTCTGAACATCTTGACCTCTGTGAAGACGAAAGAACACCACTTACTTTGAACATCTCCAACTTTGTTATAAGAAGCAATTGGTGAACGGATATGCCGATATATTTTTCTGTGTCTCTCCCGCTGACATTCTGAACCTAGATTAAGCATATTTTGGAACAAAATAAGGACATAACTACAAAATCCTTTAGACATATCAAATATATCGTCTGGCTGATATATGTAAAGAAATGGGTCAGTTTTGAGGGTTTCTTTTTCTGTGATTTTATTACAACAACTAAATATGCCGGAAGTTCATACCTGTATTTCAGTTTTTATTTTGCTTTTAGAACACTCAAAATTCCATTTTTGCATAAATCGTGCATATCTTAAAGGTGGCAAAAAGATCAATTATTAAAAAGGTAAATGCGACCCAATAGTCTTTGATAAGGCTTCAGATGATACTTTGGGGACCGGATGGTCGAGTAGTTTAAGGCCCTATGCGGCCGAGTGGTCTAAGGCCCCGGGTGGCTGAGTGGTCTAAAGCGCTGGCCGTTATTGACCACTGATATCACGCCTCTGGGTTCGAGTCTCGGACTCCGCCAATGTGCGTCTGTGAGAAAGTTTGCCAGTAGCTTCTCGTGGATCGGTTGTTCTCACCGTGGTTTTCCCGGATGCTTCCTCCACTAGTTATATTGGCGTTAAACCCACAACAACAGCATCAGAAGATTCTTCTTCTATGCAGATGTTATCAAAATATTTGACACTCTGTTAAACCGACAATGTGCAATTAGTGTGATAGAATGGGCTACATATTAAAATATTATTTAAAGAATCATCTTTGGTATTAAATACCAGCAATAGCTGAACAGTGTTAATCTTAACATTGCAAGCAAATGTGGCAGAACTCTGTTATGTATAAGATCTTCTTTAGATGTATACATGGACACTTGAGGAACCCCGTTCTTAAACTGTTATACATGAAACGACACCGGATATCATAACTCTTTCAACACATATTCTAAATAATATTAAGACATTGCTGAGTGTTGAAACATATCAAGCCAAATTAGTGTCTAATTACGTCAGTAGGACTGTATAAAGACTGAGATGTTCTAGCCATAGATTTAACAGAGACAAATAAAGATGAAGGTGCCAAAGCTTCCAGGAATGTTTGGAACTTTTATTCTTTATATCAAATCGGCTAAACGCTTAGCAATACGAAGATCTCAGAGAAATATATTCGGAGCAATGGTGGCAGGGTCATCGATGTTATGAAAAATGGTATAAGCTCATATCTAGGTCATTCAAAGAGTTACTTTACTTTTATGCCACGTGTAGTTTAGAAGTAAAACTGTTTCTGGTGTTTTACATCATTTCTTTAAAATAACGTTTACTGAGTTCCAATATAGCAAACGTTTATGTGTAGTCCAAATATCAGTGTCTAGTTACCTAAATTACTGAAATAACACATATCAAATCGTTTTTATATGGACTTCAAATAATATTCATGATTCTCAGGTACACTAACCTCGTGTACCTATGAATATTCTTCCGAGTTTGAGTTCAATATGTGTTTATTTATGAATAAGAATCTCTCTGTTTAAAAACAAAAACCATAAAAGCATCGCTAATGTGAAGATATCTGAAGATTTAATTCTCAAAACTTGCTCATCTGAGCAAAGGAATGAAAACTGAGGCATAGAGTTTGGCTTTTCACCTTTTTATGGGAATAAATAGTGGAATGTGCCAGAAAATGTTTAAAAATATCATTTCGTAATCTTGAATTGGTGAAGAAAACCTGTTTGTAGTGCTTAAAGATTGTACCACAGCCGTCTTAAAAAGGGTGGTATTTTAAAAGATGTAAATTTTATTTGGATGTAATCAAACAATGACAATGACTGGCAGTGAGACTTCCTTCTACCGGATCACTGATTATTTGAAAAAGTACATTCATTATCAAAAAGCACGTGTAGGTGTCCTGACAGAAATAAATTTCACGCATACTGGTGTGAGGGAAAATCAACTAGAAAAGTCTAAGACTTTGCATAACGATACGTGTTTTCTTTCAGGGGAAACGATATAACTATGCTGGACATAAAAAATACTTTACGTGTCATTATTTTAGTCAATTTAATTTTCATTCTCATTTTAAATCAAATATTAAATACTAAATTGTTTCTTAGGATGCACTTACTTTTTATATTAACAACCAAAAGTGGTAATCAAGATACGGTTATTGCGTAACAAGTAATATGTAGAAACATTACACTGCATATCAGGGAAATCGTTCGTCCTTTATCTGTTTATGCAAAGGGGTACTATGCATTCTAATACCAGGCTTGATAATTTCGTCTACTGACCGAAACTAGCGTGAACTCCAGATAATGCAAATAAAATCTTCTCACATGACTGATTTTGCCATTTTTGATCTTGCTCTATACAGGAACTACTTCCAAACTTAATTAAATATCCCTATTTCTGGTTCAGAAGAGAGAATGTATGCACTGTCCTGTAAATATTGGCGGAAATGAAAGGCAATATGATCTGGGCATGTTTGGATTCAGCATATTATCTCCTTTCATGTCGAATGAGAATCTTTCAAAACATTGTTATGGGTCTCTGATAGATTAGTTGTCAATTTTGTCATGTAAATGGATTAGGCTGTTAAGGGCCATGTCACAACCAGGAAATTCAAGACGACAAGAAGTCTCCTCTATCTTCTTGAATATCATCATCGCCAAAGTCTCATGGGATTCATCTTTAAAACTGTAGTGTTTTCCTTATTTTTCAAAATTTAAAGCACAACCTGTCACCAAATATAGTAATCCTATACGTTCATTAATGTACAGTTTGTAATGAGTATGTATGTTCTTAAGTCGCATGTTAAAAGTGTTGTTTTTAAAGTTCGAACAACTTTGGTAAGATGACGTTCTAGTTGCTCCCTTTTAAAAAATCAGAGCTCTCTCAACCTTTATATTAAACCAAGCAATACGGACAATGCTGAGTAATTCTTCTGTTTAATGTTTCATTCTCAACCTACATGCCTTTTGCAATTAGAATGAAGGATTATATAACGATGTGGTTTTAGTTAATTACTGCATTAATTTTCTCTTACTTAAATAGTAATTTATTTTGTTCTCCTCAAAACGCCATTTTCTAACACTTTTTAAGCTCGGCATGATATTTTCTTCAAAAACTAAGGCCAAGTATTTAATTTACCATTACAGCTATTCCGACGTATGGAATTGTTTATCATTTGCAAAAATACGTCGAGAATTGAACATTGGTTTTCTAAAGACTTTTGTAGGTTATACACCTTCACAGCAGCCCACTGTCATATATGGCATTGATGTGTAGTTCTTCACCATGACATTCGGGAATTCGCGGTAGCTGAGTTGTTAGAACATCAGGTTCGTAATCAAAGAATCGGGGGTTCGATTACCGCCCAGCGGCTGTTTCAGTGTACCTTTGAGAAAGGCAAATAGCTTACGTTTCCTAGATATGATATAGCCAATAAAGTGTTAAACATGCTGTTAAAACCAACAATCAAATGTATAAAATTTACCAGGAGGTCGTGTCCGCTCTTTTAACATTGCTACAAAGATATATTTATTGTATTGATGTAGGAAACTCGGGCAATATATGCAATAATGACATTGCAAACCTTTGTCACTAATACAGCTCACAACTATTTCCGGTACAGTTTAAGTCTAGAATGGCAGACCTGTTGGTATTTTGCATAAATACATGGCTTTGTCCACTAAAAACATTCAGAGATATTACTAATACTTTTATTATATATAATAGTTTGTTTCAAAAGCCTATTATCGTTTGATTCAAAAATGTTTACCCGAAATCGCTTATTTTAAAATGAAAATACCAGTAAACACAAAGCTAAAATTAAATAATTGCAGGGATAAATAAATAAGAAAATAGAATTTGAAAAATTAATGAATAAACATCAACACTTTGGAACCACTTATAAATGCAGAGTGAAAAGAATTGTCGAGAATACCGTTGCATCGCAACATTTGTGTTTAATCTCAGTAACCCTTTTCAGATATTTTCTATCATCTAATTCTGTGACGACTCGAGTTATATAGGTCTTTGTTAAGGAATTTGCCCTGCTATGGCTTCGTGTTGAGAAACCGTGAGAGTGGCTGTCGCTTCTGATTAGGACTTACTGCACATGTAGGATGTCTTGCCGATGTCAGTTTACAGCTAACGAATACTGTCACCAACCGCAAAATGGATGATTGTCAAGGAACTATTTCTTTACTTTCCGATATTACCTCCATTACCTTGGCTTGCCATGGTGATACGAAACATTCCTTTTCCTTCTCTTTCCATTTCAATCCTCACCTTAAACAAAACTTAAATGGCTGACCTTTTTTGATAGACTTGCTTCACATTCATATTGTTTGCATTTTAAGAATTTTTAGTAATTCAAGAACCTAGATTTGTCTTTATTGTAATGGGTTAGGTTTAATTCCTACCTTTTCAAAATATAATCGTTACAAAATGCAGCTGGTTCTACATTAACCACGGAAGCTTTTGCAGGAAATATGACGCACAAATAATAATTCTCTGAATGGGTTTATTTATAGCTAGAGCATTGACGTCAAATGGCTTGAATGTGTGCGTGCATGTATCTGTGTGTGTGTGTGTGTGTGTGTGTGTGTGTGTGTGTGTGTGTGTGTGTGTGTGTGTGTGTGATTCTTGATACTCGCTATTCTTTTATTGGAAATATTCAGACAGCGTCACAATTATAATAAACTTGTGAATTATATGAATATAGTGACTCAGTATGGATACAGATGGTGGGTAAATAATGAAAACTTTCTGAGCGTGTTACCTTTACTCTAAGATTCCATGTTCAATAAAGAAAAACATGATTGTTTTCATTTGGACACTGTTGTTTGAGATACAGCTGGATAAAGTCTGTAAATGTTAGTGTCATTTCAGTATATGGTGTCAAATACTGGTCATAGAAAGTCCTTCGGCTGCCATCAACATCCTAACATATATAAAAGTCGAACTTCAGTGTTTTGCATGAGCTTGACATTTGCACAGCTTGGGTGGCCCTAGCGAATCGAAGGCTGTTCATGCATATTGTGTAATCGATATTAAAATTTCATGACTTCATGAATCGTCTCAAGATACAAAGTTCAAATATTTTATTTGTAAACGTTATAAAAATTATACGAGTCTCAAGAAATAAAAGCAGAACTGTAATTTAATATTATTTATAAATATTGTCAAAGTACACAAGAATGGAGCACGAATACATACGTAGTTCCATGTTGGTGTTATGAACTAATAACTTTAAGTTTTTGCGTTACATAATAAAACATTAACCATCCAATTACATCTTACAAAGACTTTGTAAAAATGTACAGATCTATACAAGTAATTGTGTCTCTTTCAAGGACATATTTAAGGACATCATATTTATATAATTATAAAAGGTTGTAATACTCTCTGCCAAATACTATCCTTTAATTAGTAAATGCTTAATATGCAGACTCGACTGTAACTGGTTTTATGAATATTTAACACAAGATTAAAATATTATGGTTGAGTATTTATCGAGAGGCAAATGCCTAATAATTCACATAGTAAATAAAGTCCCCCTGAATGGTCTCAATTTACAACTCGATAAATGCCCAACAATAATCAATTAATCCTTATAATACTAATTTTGCTCCTTTCTGTCGTACAATCAGCGATTTGATCAACAAAGGATTCTATTTTGGAAGCTCTTAATTGTCTTCCATTGGCTTCTTGACACTGCGCCAGAATACATAGCATCACCGTGTCAAGCCATTTGTCGTCGACTCTTATTTTGTATTTTTCAACAGTAAGTGTGCGTCTGGCACCTGATGTTTTAACATCCACTGTTCTTGCTTTCTACGCTTTTGGATCTTTCAAAACCAAACCAAAATCATGTCCACTTTTACTGAGAGCCACTGTTATCTTGTTATATGATCATGACCTTAAATAACAGCTGACGAAACGTATTGTTGAGTGGCTCGTGAGGTCTGCTATTATGCTTTGCTGGAGTACAGGAAGTACCAGCGCAATTACATTGTTTGAACTTGTATTTTGTCTATTCGAAGTCGGGGGGAGGGGTCATGTTGTTATTATTATTATTATTATTATTATTATTATTATTATTATTAGTTTATAATGAGTTGGTATCGACAAAGTTTCATCTAAAGTTCAATGGAAACTGATATTGGCAGGTACTCCCTAGAATTTACCGATGTGTAAAACAATTGCAGATGAGTATCACGTGCCCGTTTGTATCCAATCATATCGCATCCCCGCATCAAATGCAAAACCCATAATAGTTTGTACATCAGCTGAAACTTACAAAGAAAATTGAAATGATAATATAAATGAATCTGACGACTCGAATGAACAAAAACATCCATTGTTTGAGGTACGAGATTATAAATGAGTGTAGAAAAGTTCATATGTTACTGAACTGTATTATCAAAGATTCATAAGATTTGCAAGTATTAACGTTCCTACCTCAAATATTGTTAGACCATCATTTTATATATTTCAACGATTTGTAGTTTGTACTAATATGGGTGCAGGCGTAGAAGAGAACAAAAAGACATTTTTATGGGGGCGTAGAAACGTACAAAAGGACATTTTATGGGGGCGTAGAAGCGTACAAAATGACATTTTTATGGGGGCGTAGAAGCGTACAAAATGACATTTTTATGGGGGCGTAGAAGCGTACAAAATGACATTTTTATGGGGGCGTAGAAGCATACAAAAGGACATCTTAAACTGATCACCAAGATCTCTATACAGGACAGAAACTTTGACATAGAGTTATTGAGGATATTTTGATACTTTTATATGTTAGGTGATATAGTTTTACCTATTAAAAGTTTTCTTATTTTTCTAATTAATTATGCTTTTGAAAATTTAAAACAGGATGTTAAATAAAAACATTCAGGTCTGTCATCTCCTGTTGGCCACAGAAAAACGGATTATAAAGACATTGCCGTTGTTGAATACTGGGTAGTGTATGTTGTATGTGTACTGATGACGACAAAGCATATGAAGGTGTTTGACTATTGTGGAGTTCAGATGGACAAATCATATAAGATAAAAGACATTCCACGTTTTAGAAAGGGCTGTTGGTTGTTTCGGCTAAACGAATGAGCAATTGAACATAACTTGGATATTGATGGTTTCCAGGACAGCCACAACATGTTCAAGGAAACAAATAAAAGTGTTATTTTCATTTCTTTATGGATAAATTCATTAAAACTTTCAGGAAATTTTAATACATTATTCTCTTACATATTTTGCCACCACAGATCGCTCACTTAACAGATATTTAACTTTTGACCTTTATTTTCAGAACGTTACCTTCTTTGAGATGCAACCTGTATGCTCACATTTTCCTTGTTCTGTAGTATTGTTTCTCTGCAAAAGCTAGCAAGTACATCCAACAAAATTTTACTACTAAATGGAATTTTCTATCGAATCATTTTAAATCACGTTAAATGAGCTTGTTTACCTTAATTTTTGCTGCAATAAGCTTTGAATGTATTCGCATGGGCACTGATTTCAAGAAACAATTAAACTATACTGGTTACTCTTCGTACACATTCCATTTGTACAATACTTACCATCCTCTATATAATTTTCTGCATTTATCATGCCAACTGTTTTTCAGACCCTTCATTTCTTTGTGTCCATATATACAGAACAATCACGGTTAATTGAAAATTGTCGAAAACAGAAAATATATGATCTTGGAGAAAGAAAGCAAAACAAAACTTGTATTCGGGTAACTCGCGAAACTTGCCAATATTAATATATCGGTTAGCCTGCTTGATAATATCCTGTCTGTATTCCGTTGCTTTTAGGAAAACATATTTGTCTATCTAAACCAATTTTTTCCGATGTCTACAAATTCTATCCAGTATTCGTTAAATGTCGTAACTAATTCAAAATGTCTGTAATTTAAAATATAAGTTCAAGAAATACGTTTTCAACTAATTTATGTGCTTGGCGAGCTAAGCAAGGCATTAAGTGAACCAAACCATCAGCCAAGCTTTTCGTCTGGAGCAGTATCTCCATGGAAACGTCTTTGTCATAATGAGATTTTCGCCTTTTCGAAGCCAACGTCTTTGTCTGCTGAGAGCTACTGTTTGACGGAATTTTCTATTAGATTGGATTTATTGAACAAGGAAGAGGGTTTCAGAACCCCCATAATTCGTTAGAGGGCATTTTGCTTTCTAGATAATATACTGTTAGAAATTCACGATCATTCTCTCGGAATGAGCTAATCAGTGCAGCCATGAAATTAATTTTGTAGGAAATTCCCGAAAGGCCGTTTTTATTTCAGTAAATAGCTCTTGTAAAAACAATTTAAAAATAAAAGGTAGCTTATATACATAGACATAAAACTGTTATTTTACTGCTCTTTCCAACAAGCCATAAAATATCGTATAATCTGTGTGTATTGTTGCTATTTCCCCTATAATCTGTGTATATTGTTGATATTTCCCTATAATCTGTGTGTGTTGTTGCTATTTCCCCTATAATCTGTGTGTATTGTTGCTATTTCCCCTATGGAACAGAGATAAGGTCACATACTAGCAGACATTTTGTTCGCACAATTGCCAACAGTTATCCGTAGCAATACTTTTGTTTCCAGAAAACACAGCGTCCAGAGACGCTGATGGCAGGGTAACAACAAGAGCGATATTTGATTTGAGAACAGTTTTTAAATATGATGGTAATATCGGCGGCAGAGCGATCAAAGGGGATAGTAGGGAAGACATTGGCTATTAGATAAGTGACATCTCCATTATTTTTATATTGCTGGCAACAACAAAAATGAAATAGCAAAGGTCGGTTGAACTGTCGCTTGAAAGGACAGATACACATATTTTATATCATCTATAATTGTTTTTATCCCCCAAATCACCCATTGCCTACTTGCAAGCAAACTAATATGTTACAAAATAACGGTAATGCATGATTAATTATAGAAGTGTAGATACTAGTATATTCTCCGCATTGAAAACGTGACCGGCAACCTAACTTCACAGCTCCACTTACGTCGCTGTGATTTTGTGACATCATAAAGACCAAAGTATTGATGAGATTCGAATATTCATTTGAACTGAAACTAGTCTCGGTGTTGAAATTCTTTTTTTTCGTGAAGATGAGAAATTTAACTTTTAAGTTTTAACATTATGTTTAAGGTTATATCTTAATGACCGTATAAAAAATAGCGTTTTGACCTTTTCATTTGATTTGTGGTATGTACTAAATATGGTGTATGATTTATATTGAAAATATTCCTTGGCCAGTGCGAAAACAATTGTAAACTCCATTTATTTTTCACTACAAAAACTATACAACCCAGCAGATCCAGTCTGATATTCTCTATAGAGTTATGCCAACGATTCTCAAGCTCAGATTCATCGGTCTTTGTTAGTCTGAATTATTTTTAATTATAATGAAATTAGATTGACAGAACGTTCGGAGGTGGGTCCATCTGAGTTCCTCTCCATGTTTGCTAAATTTCTTTAAGCTGCATGTACCCGAGCATATCTAATTCATTCGTTTTAAATTTCATTTTGGTTTTGGGGTTGAAAGTTTCGAAAATACTTAACCAGGCCAAGTATTCTCGGACGAGTCAACGTATTTTTTGGGCCAAGCCAGCAATAATCTGGGTCAGGCCACACATTTTCCAAGGTGTTTGAACAAGAAACTGCAATCATGATACTTAAAGGGTACCTACATTATTAAAGTTCAACAAGTTGTAAGAGGAACCAAAGTTAAGAAAAAAAGACCACATAATATGTCGATCTGTAAATATGGCCGAAGGCCATATGGGATATAAAGATATGTTGTTTCCTTCCACGAAAGTAAGAATCAGCTTTCATATGGATCTCGGAAAATTTATTGATTACTTACTTCAGTAGTATATGTCAAGAAATGATATGTTGTACAGAGACAGCTTGCGTAGATGTGCAGATAAGTTCGGTCATTCAAATTACATTCACTAGACTTAAATGAAATCAAAAATATAAACCATTTTGGTACAGATATAATCAAAACATTAATTTAAATGCTTTTATTCATCAGACACCTTGCGTGCACGGAACGGCTTTGAAAGATGAATCACAATAAGGCGCCCTATAATATCAAAACGAATAGCATCATGACGCAGTCAAATCACATATCCCCATTTAAAGGGTCGATTTTGCAGACGTATAATTACGGATCTTATGCTGCGTTTGCGCTGATGCTTGTTGGTGCTAAGTGCCGCTACCCATTAGGTACAAATCATCTGAACTCATTAAAACGCGACATGGAAAAATTCAGAAAGTGTGTGCTTGGACTCATGCCATGATGATTTTTTATTCGTCTTTTGCAATTTCCTATTTCAATCTAAAACAGTGATAATTACAGGAACATTTTAGCTGCTGGGACAAGGGAATCATTAATATCTCCAAATTCTATGATTAGTCTTAATTTATTATATTTGCCTCAAACCCAGACGTATGCTTTTGAGTCCTAACTAGGAAAAATATACAATACAGCCCACCAATATGCACTTATCCATTGATGAATATAAAGCTGTGTGGTATGCATGTTTTGAAATTGATAGACTGGGTCAATGTCTGTATTAAATACAATTTGCTTATCAAGTCACTGACAATTAGAAAAAAGGTACCATCTAATTAAATATGAGCACTGCGTCTTCCTAAAATCTTCTAAAGAACTGATTGGAATAGCCTTAATATTTTCCTGTGATATGCTTACCACGTTATAGCAGAACATTGTCTTGGAAGAAGAAGCTTCTTTGTTGAAAGTTAATAATTTCGTAAGATAGGACCATTGTTAGCTGGTTCGATGGTTGTGATTGTGTAAGTCTTTCGTATTGATTATGGGTAGCTATGTGTAACAATAAATCATAATGGAGTCCCAGTTTGAGAAACACTCTGGAGAGCATTCCAATGCTTTGCTTGTGTACAGTTTGTTTGTTTGTTTGTTTTTTTTTTCTGTTTTTGTGGGGTTGTTGTTGTTGTTGTTGTTCTCGGCTGGTGTGTTTTCAACAAAATCCTCCTGGTAACCTTTTCGTGTAATGTATATACTAAGCAATTGATCTTGTAAGAATAACGATAATAAACAGTTACTTCGTGCAGGCGTTTGCTTCAGTACTCGGAAAGACTTTGAATCATTGTACTCATACTCTTCCCTCGTTCTCCGGCAAACGTTCCGAAAAGCAAACTCTCCTCTAGTTCTCCGGTAAACGTTTCCCATTGGAATGGTCGTATGGGTTTCTATCGTCGTCTTAAACCCATGTTTGTTCGACGACTTGTGGTTTAAATCTTCACAAAAAGACAACGATTTAGTCTAGACTGGTGCCACTAGTGCCATAACGAACCAAAATGAATGCCGTTGGTTTTCAATTGCAGTTGTGCTTTTGACTACGATCGTTCTCGCCGTGTGTCTGAAATTTGTACCGTCGGCATCTTAACCGACGATGTAACATTTTTACATTTCCGATTTCTCCTCGCAGAGCCAGCAATTATACAAACAACAGGAAGTTCGTACTGATAATGCCTATCAGCTTTGAACAGGCTCAGTGCAATAGAATACGTAATTAAACCCTTTCTGGAACTGAGATCCCATTAGGCTCTATTGTTATACATGCCCAGCCAGCGTTCAGTCGATATCTTCATTTGAACGGAAGGATGTTTCATTTCAAGTTTTATTGCAAAAGGCCTGGAAACATGGTTCGTAATTATGACAAAGATGCCACGTTCAATATATGTTTTATACCATTTGATATTTACTTGTTTAATCATGCGAAGGATTTTTTTTTATTGTAATACAGTTTTATATGCATGCTTTATTGACGCGAGGCAAACCTTTTTGGATAACATTATAGTCATTGTGCTAAATAAAGGGGTGGGGGGTAACTACTCTTAGGGACAGAGTCATTATTATCGATTGACTGACTATCACACACTCAACAGGAAATTATTTTTGAAAAGCATAATATAAGTGTTTTGAATAAGAACTTTACAAGCAGTATATGATGGAACTTTTATAATTGTTGGATGCTATAACGTAGCATTCCTGTAAACAAAATCATCAATTAAATGAATACCATGGAATCATTTCCCACATAAATGGGAAGAACAAGTGGAAATGGCACGTCCTTGTGGCATTCTATGGAAGCTGCTACCTTAGATTTATTGCCCGTAAAACATTATCATTAAGAGAGTATGTATA
>JAECUM010047121.1:0-38222 GCA_016617855.1 Megalonaias nervosa
GTCAAATCAGCGAGTATTTGGTTTGGAAGTTCGTTATCCAGCACCAAAGGTTGATCTTACTCAAGCAGTAAGTTACTCTAAACTAAAAACGATCAACGATAATAAACTATCATTGACAGGAGGAACTTCAAATGGTAACTTAGATATATCAGGAAAAACATTATAAATTTGGAGACCGCATACCCACAAGCAAACTTAAATCAAACCCAAGCGATAAGTTATTTACAGTTGAAGTATGTGGATGGCAACAAGCTTGATAAAACCGGTGGAACGGTTACCGGTATTATTAATACGTCAATTAAAAAAATATTGGGTTAAAAACTGTGTAACCGCTAGCAAATGTTGATATTTCACAAGCGGTGAGTTATGCGCATCTAAAATCTGTTCACGATAACAAGCTTAATATGGCCGAAGACACAATAACTGGTAACCTGATAATGAGCAATAATTCAAAAGGAACTGGATTACCGATAACCTCACCAACACCTGATGATACTGATGTTGTTAGTTATGCTCAGTTAGAAGGAGCACTCGCCCCGTATTTAAGACAATCCGGTGGACCAATGCCAGGCAATATAAATATGAGAAACAATAAAATAACAACAACATATGTTCCAGTTAACCCTAATGATCTGACAGATAAAGCGTATGTGGATAGTATATCAAGTGGTGGTGTAAAACGAACTAAGAACAATGTTGGGTATATTCCAACACTTTTTAAGGCAACTAATAACCGAGTTGGGTTTGAGGTAAGCGCATCAACACATTATCCCGAAAATAATCCTCATCACGATTTCTCTGATAGACAAGACTGGACGACTAACGGAGAAAATAGAGACCTTTGGGTCAAAATCAACTGTCGCTTTGCAGTTGCTATTTGGCAATTTCATTTGCGCGGTCGATTAAACTCTAGTATTCGTAGAATTTTAATTGACGATTGGAAGGATGAAACGATGATATCAACTGGACTACATTGTATAGTGCAGCAAACACGTATATTTTAACAACACAATACTTTATAATTCCAACTGCGAGTACCGTTAAGAAATACTTTTATTTTAGATTTTATGTTGTCGCTGCTGAAAGTCCGTTTCAAGGATTGACAGCATTTCAAATATGCACACTCGATGATCAAATTTAATCTAATATTGTATAATAAATGTTAAAACCGCCAATTATAACCATCGCGAGAGATTTATACAATACTGTTGTTAATCCGTAGGTAATTTTGACGATGTATGATATTGGCAACAAATCACAATTAATAAAAATGCAAAATATGAAATCTCTTGACGTTAATTTGATAAGCAATCCAATATTACCAGACGCTGGAAACAATGCGAGGACTACAACTAATAGAAGCGGTAGAAAACTTTAATATTATAAACAAATACTGTCATCCTAATGATTGTCTAGAATAACAAACAAATGTTGAAATTCTGATGAAACAATATTGCTCGAACTTGACAAGGAAAATATTGATGCAATAATTCAATTAAATCTGACGGTAGTACGATATGGTGGAACTCAAGAAGGAAACAAAATGAAAACGACAGTCATAGTTGTCTTGACAAACTACCACGAAAGGAAACAGTAGTTAAAATCGCTAGTATAAAAGTGGATATAACGTTAATTAAGGTGTACTCAAACGCAATTCTACAAATGATACGTGAAAGAAATAGAATTCGATTCGATTATTGTTAACAAATCTCTATAGATAATCAAAAATCTTTGACAAGGAAATCAATAATTTCAATGATGCTGAGCGAGAAAAGTTTGTTGAAGAAGTCGAATCAGCAAGGTTGGAAGAAAAGATTGATTCTTACTACGACATAAGTGAAGAAGATGATATTCCACTTCCATCGCTCCAACGCTCTAGACAATTGTCAATGCGAAATTATTACACTGAAATCGAGAAAATCCTCACGAAGCCATATGAAAAATTAACGCTGAAAGTAGCTTCTGTTATTGGTCTTCTAACAATTTAACGAGACAGACCCCGAAAAGTAACGCTAATAAATTTTATAATCGCATACACAATTATCAGACAACATCCTGTTCTCACAAATTTTCCATTGGATCAACTAAGATTGGTACTAGGGTTTATTGATGAAACAGAAAGAGAATCCGGTAATTTGGTGCATGAATCAGACTTGTATGAACGTGACGTGGAAAACACGTATGACTCCTACAGTTGGTTAAATAAAAATAAGGTATTAACAGATGAAAGATACAATAATACTTCATCAGATGTTTATGACAAGTATAGAGATTTTATAGCTGATCCTAACAATGACAAGTTCCGTGAGTTTCTTAATTCAATTGTTGGTAATAGAACTTTTAATGTTGTATAGAAATTGTAAACAAGTATTGAATAATGAAAAAATAGATCATCGATTTCACTCATGTTTCAGAGGAAATCCCAAAACAAGATGTGGACGCACTAATGCACTATTACAAATTTTATCATAAAAATCTTTGGTGTGTAAAAACACTGTTACAAGTATTATATTAGAATAGTTCAAGTAATATCATAGTTACCACTGCTAATGACTGGCTTTGGCATAATCTCAAGTGGAGAATCATTAAACCCGTTTTTGTTTATAATATCAGGTGTTGGTGTTTCTCTTGCAACAGCGTGTAAAAATATTGAGCCTCGACTTGTGACTAAAACAATGCCTACAAAGCAGCAAGTATCACTTCTTACAAATTTCTTGATCAGATACGATCTTATTTGCGAGGCGTAAAATATGATATGAACGATTTAATATGCGAGTTTCGTATTATTGACAGTATGTTAACAGATATTCTACAAATGAGAGTTAGTAGGTATGAAAAAATTATTTAAAAGAGTATGGTAATGACAGGGCATAAAATTTTGTCTAAGCTTTAAAATAATCTGACATCTAAAACCTGACACGTAAAAATAGAAATTGTCTGTCCTGATGGGTGGAGGTCTCTGGTACAGGGAATTTGTACTTGTACAGAAAAATGGAGGTCTATGGTACAGGGATATTTCTCTGAACCAGAATCCTTGTTTTCATCATGTATAGTTGTTGGGAGAGGGATGGATGGAGTCTCTGGATAAGGGAAATTGTACTTAATAGGAGTCTCTGGCACATGGGATATAGTCTCTGAGCCAGAATCCTTCCTATTTCCTACTACTAACATTGTTTAGAATCATCTTCTTAAATTATACAAAATGATTCTTAAAAATATAGTCTGCATGTTAGAAAGAAACCGAATCTTCGTTTTGTTAAAATTACATGTTTAAATTATCACTTTAAGTTCAATGCATAGATACTTTATTGTAATGAAAACATAAAAACAGAGAGTTTGAAAGTACAGTAAATCAGTGAACATTCGGTATAAAACTGAATATATTTAAGTACTGTTATTCTGACAAATTTGCCATAACATTTGCTTCGAAGTTAAGTGTGTGTATTCAGTAAGTATGGTTTACGAAGAAAGGGCCACTTAATGGTCCAAAACCTATGTTCCAGTAGAGAAAAGTAAGGGAAAATCCACTTCCCTATGATTGCAGTTTAAATCAATTTATATATCCGATACAACATTTTTGAAATTTCAAAGCAAAAGAGCAAATTACCATCTCAGCAATGCAGAAAGACCAATGACACAACTACACAGTATATATCTAGGCCTAGCCTCGGTTACTTACGTCACACTGGGAATTTACAGTGTTTGTACAATATCTCTCATAAAACACTGAATGCTTAATTCATATTTTTAAAAGTATACATTGCAAATTTTGAAAAGAATGGTGTGTCTAAAAAGGGGATATGTAATAAGTGCAAAATCACATAAGTGTTTTATTTCAAGTCGGGGAAAGAATTCCGTTGATAAGGCGTAGGAACATACTTGTTGGCCTGAAGGCCTTGACATTTTCCTACACTGTATCAAACTCGTTCTTTCTGTATGTATGTAGTTTTGTATGTATATTTACGATCCTTTAATCACGTTTGACACGTGTCACGTATGCCAACGCAGTGGCCAAATGGAATGATGTGAAACATATTCGAGCCACAGTCAACTTTCGGAAAAATTTCAGATTTAAAAAACCGGAAAACAAACAAAGAAACAAAAAAGTAAACACTGTAATATTTTAGTTTTGTACTAGCGTATGTGAATTTGTTAGGTACATGTATTCCCTTGTTAGGCTGCGGATCAACCTACGATTTTCAAGAGAACACTTGTTTCCTGGATCTAATATGATGTTATTTTGCTATAAATCAGAAGAAAATATTTATTTTTACAACTATTGACAGACAGAAATTAACCAAAACAGTGTCAGGCTCCTTCACCGGAACATTTAATTGTTGGTCCCTAATATATCTGCGGTATAAAGTGGTACATATCGCGGTACGTTAAGAAATACCGCGGTACAAAATTATTCACAGTAAACAGCTCTTCATTTGTCTATATCATTTGTTTGTACATAAATGATTTGTACATGAATGATTTGTACGCTGACGTGCGCACACACAGAACCACAAAGATGGAGAGGGATGATGTGACAGACGGATAGATACTGTATCCACAACACTCACGATTGGGAAGAACGAATATTGGGGCAATAATTATACTCCTCAAGAAACTGATGCATTCTCTTTTTTAATCTTTTTATGCAATGCTTGTAATCAAATACATCGATAGTGATGTAAATCGTCCATAGAAGACGTGGTTTCCGCACCATAATTCTAGTTTCCTTGTCTTTCTTTTCAAACCTCATGTGCGCCTTAGAGATGGGTGGATGCACAAATCTATTCACTATCCGGTTGCTAGGTCCAAGGTCTAAGTCAATGGACATGAACACGCCATTTTAATTTCTGCTCGATAAGTTACGTTTGCCTACTGTTCAGGCAGAGTACATTTTCGTGAGCAATTACCTATTGATTCGGAGGCAAAAATGTGAAATGTCGTGGACGCGTTATCCGACGTTTTAATTTTGTTCAAATTCGACAACTCAGTTTCCTGGGTCCAATTTTCACCAAATTATGTATGTATGTACGTATGCATGCATGTATGTGAATGAGAGCGTGCGTGCGTGCGTGTGTGGGTGTGTATGTATATATGCATGAAAAGTATTTGCAAAATTTCTGAATATTTTGTTATAATGCTTTTGTTTCTTTGAATCTGCTAATAAATGTTACGAGGATTCATAAACGAAATAGCATTCTGTAAAATGATCTGCAGCTGATCATACGTGATGCCTGACACATGCTGATGTATGTCCATGACATAACATTGGTTAATCACAGTGTTGTAAAAATGATGAAGAAGGAGCAACATTTCCGCTACTGAAAAAGCACAGTAAAATCCGGCATCTTCAGTGTACTCTCTGTTGGGTCCATGTATGTATGTATGTATGTATGTATGTATGTATGTATGTATGTGTTAATGAAGTTTCATTGTACACTCAGTTATAACTATGGTTACAAATAACTGTATCAAACTCTCCCACCTTCAAGCCATCCACCCCAGAAATGAAACACATCATACCCATCCACTGCATGTAACAACGCCTGCTGATTCAATACCCTAACACGGTCGACAGAGGAAAGGATGTATGTATGTTGTAGCAAGTTCCTACATCAATCCAGACACGCCCTTCTACCCCCACCAGCCATCCGTCCATACGTAGGTACATGCATAATTATGGACATACATGTACATATATGCATGAGCAGGTGTATGTACTTACATACTGGCACCTACTAGAAAATATGAGTATTGGATTCAGGTCGACAGAACAATAGAATTATGTATGATTTAGCGCTTTTGAAACCTATAAGCCGAGAGCAAAATAAAAGAAAATCGTTCGTTTTCTATTCTGATTTATCAACCAGGAACGTAAACGTTACTCCCTTTTCATTCGTATGGAATACCGTATTTCGTTTTGATATAGTTCGATTATAATTCTGTGAATTGTATATTGTATACACTCATACATACTAAGAGGACACAGTAATACGTATGCATGTAAGAAACAAGCCCTTTCAACTGTGTGCCACAACATAGCCCACCAATGAAAGAATATATTTATATATGCATATATGTAGGTAGGTGTGAAAATTTGTAGAAATGTATCCATGCAAGTATACAAATTTATATGTGGGTAAGTGATTACATAGATTAAATTTAAACGTTTCGCTAAATATAACAGAAGCGAATGGGACTGTTATTTTAAATTTTAGGACCCAAATAGCAGGAACATAATTATCTTGGTCGGATTTGTAGAAAATATAAACTTATTCAGGACAGGAGGGGGGAGGTCCGTGGTTTCCGGAACCCCTTTCCCAGGCTAAAAAACCGTACACATACACAATCACTCGTCAGTTGAAATGAGACCATCTTTTTATTCTTGCTCACGTTTATTTGGTATTATGCACACTGTGAGTAAATAGACACAGACATTTACTTTGGTGCCCTTTCGAGAAAAGTCATGGCCTTTTTGAAATTTTGGAACCCCCCACCCAACACTTGACCTGATTTGGCCCTGTCATTATATGCGTTATTAGTTGAAAATAAACATTATTCTGAGATAAAGGAAAACGTTCTGGTTCGAAAGAAATGGACAGTCTCCATCGACAAGGGAAAATTAAATTATCCCACCCCCCACCCCCAGCACAATATCGAAAACTTGTTTTTTCTTTAAAGGCAAAACTGTCCAATTAGGCCGACTTGTGCCAAGAGGTAAAATATCACAAGAGTAACCACTTAAAAATATATTCCAATATAACATGCACGCATAACTTACAAACTAATAGTACATAAAGGTATGTGTACGAGAATATCAAAGGATAGTGATATAGCCTTGACGTCATACAATGCTCGCGAAAGTTATCAGTTAAACTTCAGGCGTTGTCGTGATAGCAGTATCTGCCGTAATTATCAAAGTACAAACTATTAAAGAAAAGTACAATCACAATGCGAATGTATTATGGTTTGAAAGATTTAGTGAAACTGAAAAGACAGTAATTTTATCGAAAACTCACCAGATCTTGAAGTATACCGAGGATTACCTATAGTTAAAAGAAGCACGTCCAACTAAATACCTATGGTGTTCTTGACGACGCTACGTGAAGAAAGATACTTTAATGTTTTGCTTAAGTTTTGGAAGAATTTAGTTATGTGTGTATAAAACAAAACCAAGCTCATATATTTCGTACCAAAATATTACGAATTTCAACCCACGCTCGTTAGAAAATTTAAATGGGAAGACGAAATACAGATTAAAGAAATGGAATAATATATAATATATTGGATTGATATGTGTAAAAGTGGATTAATGTTTACGTCCATTTTCCAAAAATAAAAGGATTATTCTTTGCGGATAAATAAAACCGTTTTTGAATTGTTCAAGGATGAGATAAATAGCGAATAAATACAAGAATTATGTCGATTTAGAGATAAGCTATGTTAACAAATTTATGTATGATCATGTCAGAATTATTTACACAATCGAAGCAGACAAACGCAATGACTGCGGAGGCGTTCAGGTGGTATGACTGTATAAACTATTTACTGACTTCGAAATTTAGCTTCATCCTAAATTAATGAAAAAGCCAAACTATGAGCGAAAATAGTTGTCACAGCATCACAATCATATTGCAACTTACGATTTCAACACTGCACAAATATACAAAATATCCAGGACACAAAGTCGGCACATATCCCTAAATTTATCAATCTGAAATTCACTTGGAATCTGCTAATCCCATCCCTGAAAGACCCTTCATATGGAAATGACCCAGAAAAGAGGCTACTTATCACCTAAATGGACGGGATTCACCTACCTTGCGCATCTTTATTTTCTTACTATCGGATATCATCATTCGTTGTAATATGTTACTAATATATTTCGTTTTAATTATTTTTCTCTTTGTATACAACAAATTATGGCATGGTTATATATTTGAGGGGTTTTATGTTTTTGAGTCTGTATTTTTGGAAAATCTTTGGACGTGGCTACATTTTGGGTACTTAGGTTGACAGCAATAATATATGCAGAATAATTTTTTAGGCGACAAATTGGGTAAAAACCCTAAACCCTTGATTTACAAATCTGGAAGAGAATGTAGCATCTGCTTCGTTTAATAATAACATAGTTTCTAGTCCATGTGACGACTGAATACAGTTCCGGTTGCTAGCTGGCTTGGATAACTATCATTCTGTTAATCGTTTCTACCTGTGTAAACAACTAGGTCTGTAATAACGTGTCTTATATAAACAACCCTTTAAATAATCACCAAGAGAGGTGATCTCATCTAAATTTTAGCCCCGGTAGGGGCAAATCGATATTGTTTATGTTAGTAACGCAGATGATAATGAACAGGCAAACATATTTGCTTTTAAAGCATGTCAAAAGTTTAATATAGGTTTGGGATATGTTTTGTGTGTGATGGAGGTCTTTTCAAAGTACCACTGGGCTAAAAAGTGATGAAAAATCATACAGGAGAAACATGGTCCGTTTGGGAAACTATTTGAAGATACAATGGATTATCGCCATCTTTCAACAACAGATGTGTTCAGAACGTTCTAATGTATATTTGGTGAGAATGTCAGGATCTTATTATATGATTCTATTTTTGCCAAAGGCTGTTTCCTTCATTTCCTGAACGAATAGTAATTTTAGACATTGCAGTATATTAGTCAAAATACTTAAAGGGACAGAATAGCGAGGGAACATTTATGGAAGAGATTTACCTCAATACGACAAGGAAGTTACCTTTAAGGCTAAGAAAAGTTTGGAAAATATATTATTAAATGACAAAAGAACATGCTAGTAAAAGGAAAGGATTGGATGAATCCTAGTTGTTATTTTGAAGAATATGTTGTCTACCACGTTTTGCCCCGTGTACCCTGAATAGTAGTCCGAAAAACGTCGTAGTATTATACAAATATAAATACACCATACACCATACACATATCGTAGAAATACAAGGAAGTCAAAATGTCTTTATAACGGAGGAGATAACAAAATAACCCTACAACCAATCAAATATTACTTGGAAGTGCGTACATGCTCTCAACTGAGGTGTATTCTTCTTTTATGATCAAAAATGAGTGCACACTATGTTTTAATGAAGAAAATTTGACCACTCAAACAAGTCCAAAATATTTTATCAAAATGTTTATCTAGAGACAATAGTGTTATGTAAAGGCACAAACTTTGCTTCCTACAAAAGATGTGAAAGAAGGTATGATAGACAAGTTCATGCATGTCACCTCCTACCTAGAATAGGAATAAAGAGAACATCCATAAAAACACTGGCGCAAAAAAAGCTACAAAACATGTTTATCAAACATTTAAATGACCAATGTTTCGAAGCTGAAGAAGGAGCAAACATTAATTTTGTTTCTTTGATGATTGATCATTTTGCTTTGATGTTGTTGTTTCCATTTTTTAATATCTCCATCATTTTCACCATTCTGATCTGATTGCTAAAGCATTAGAATAAACGAATTACCCAAATCATAAAGTATCAATACTACCAAATAATTACCAAACATAATTCCTTTAATGAAAGTTATATTCCTGATCAGCCTAAAGCTTGGGAAAGTCAAAAAGAAGCTTCTTTGCAACGAACAGTCAAATTTGAAATCTTTACCAGTATTTGTGCGAACAACTAGGGCACCTTGCTAAAAACCTAAAAGGATGATACATTTGCAGGAAGTAGAAACAAAAATTTTGAGAAATGATAGCTATTCATAACAATACATGGGTTTCTTTGAAAGACTGAATAAAACTGAACTTCTACAAAATGTTTTTTTAAACACATCAGATCTTAAATTATCGCAGAGGATTATCAATATTTTAAATAATTTAATGCAACATTTCCAACTGATTGCGTCGGTTGATCTTGATGATTGCTACTGGAAGAAAGAAACTTTATGGTATGTTTTAGTTTCCTTAGAATATAGTTCACTGTGTATGACTACTTACAAACTAGACCTAGCAGGTTAAAGACACATGCCATAAACTGTTTCTATCGTTCTATCAATGTGGTGACTATAAAGCATGGACCTATCCCATAGAGATGTACGTGTGTTTCAAACTCAGTCAAAATACATCTTTAGTCCTTTATCACGTACATATCAATCTTCGTGGAAGTCACGCATTTGATACAACGTATAATAAGCAGAACAAAAACCGAATTCCGCAAACGTATTGAAGCTTTCGATCACACCTCTCAGCTAAGCTTGTAAGTTGCATTTGAGAAAAGCACTATAACTATGTCGACTTAAACTAAGTAACATAGTAAAGCAAAACCAAAACGTTTATTAAAATTCAACAAATAATTTACTTTTCGACGCTTAAAAATGAACATTCAAGAGGAACATACAATATGGTAATAAAATCAAAGATAATATTAAACATTATTTTACAAGTTAAAACATATAGAGTTCAGAATGAATTCCAGTTGTGTTCCGACTGAATTCCACTCTTAAATGCGATGATGAACCAATTGTCCTGACTGTGTCAATGTTCCAACATTATTGATGTATCACAATAATATAATATGTGATGTCTGTGAATGAATTCACAATCATCCCAGAATAGTGATTTAGTTCAAAATAACAGTAAGCACTTCGGAAATCCAATGAATAATTCGAATAAACAATTTCTTTTAAATTATAACTGGACACAACTATAAGATTGATATAACGATGGGAGTGGAGACGTCTTTTTAATTCAAAACCTTATTTATAATCTAAGACACAATAAGATTACCAGAATCTGGGTCATTTTCCCATCAAATTTGTAAACAAATTTACTTCTAGAACGTTCTAAATTTTGTAAGTACGGCTAGACTTTGAACTTCAATATCAGGAAACAGCCCATTTATATTTTACAAACATGGCAAATGTAGGTAGATCATCGCATCTCCAAAGGAAAAAACAACATTTTGAATTCAAATCCAATTAAAGATATTTTTAAAAAGTGACATTAGTCAGGTAGACCCAAACTGCTACCCTCAATTACAGACACTTTACAGATTAAATGTACACAACACCTCCCATCACAAAGGAAACGAGAGATTAATTCAATAAAGCATTTTGAGACATATTAGTCACATAGATTCACAAGTTATATGCAAGAAAGGAATATAGTAATGTTATGCATGTGAACGTTCATCTGCATTCAGACTGATTATTTTTTCCCTTGACTTGCCTAGTGCAAGTGTGGTATTTCTGCAACACCAAACTGCACCTCATCAATCTTGAAGTTTTGCTTTTTATTTTGTTAACGAAATTAAGGGTTTGTGCAAAGCCAATAATGCAGACAAATATTCCTTCTCGATTGTGGGTTAATGTCCATGGTGCTTGTTTAATTTCTCAGAAGAATAGCATACTGGATGACGTAAACCATGTGTGTCTTCTTGAATCAATATTGCTCCAACCCCGACATTACTTCCATCTAGAGACGTTTTAAATATTTGACTGAAATCTGGAGCTAAGGTAATAATATACTTTACCGTCTGAGACTGGCAGAAGATTTCAACTGCTTAATGTATAATTTTTGCATAGCAAGCTGGTAACTTCCAGTTATAAAATTGGACCCTGATAAGACTTGGTACACTTGCGAAGGGGATAAAGTGCACCAAACACATCATCAGAGACTTTGCATTGGTTTTAGCTTTATTAATTCTCGTAGGAATTACAGCTGGAAATCATTTTCATTTCCATTACAAGAATATGTTGCAAATTAGCCTTCGATATCTTCTCATTGGGTTTTCCTACCATTTGAAAAGTGTGACAAGATCTAAATTATTTAGAAATATCACTTTCAAATTTCGTCTTATAAAATGATTAAATATCTTGCAATAAGTCCTACTGACTCCGACATCATCAGCCTATGAAGACTAATAACACTTCCCGTCGAAATGACTTCGGAACGACAAATTCATAGCTCACTGTCCACTCCGCACCAGCGGGTACCTAAGGGAATGTCCATTTTTTCATCAGGACCCCATTTTCACAAAATAACAAATTGGTACCTGTGTGGCTTCCGTTTCCCTAATAGTCCTCTAAAACCAACCCAGTATCTTGTTCCAGGTCGCCAATATGCGATTGCAGTTTCTTACCCCGATTAGAACAGAGATAATGTGTAATAAGGAAATGATCACAATGACCTATACCTCTTGACTGACCAATAGCAAGAGTAAACATGGGCACAGCTAACTACTGACTAAAATGATGTTATCCAATGGAATATTTGCCTGATCAATATAATTTTCTAGGGCTTTTCAACCACTGCTTGATTCTTGTAGAAACAGGTCTTAATTCTGGAATTTCATTTTCATAACATCAAAGTTTTCATTTAAATAAAGCTTGTCAGTTACAAGTGGATTAACCACGACCTTATCTCTGGCTAAGTTATTTGTCTAGTAATAAATTAATACCCTAAATGGGTTTAAGAAAAAGATCACTGCTCCAACCGTCATGGGTCCTGAGATTAAGTCTGATGACAAATTTGCAAACTGGAGAGGAACATAACGCCTTACTCTACTCGCTGAGTAAGAACATTTCCCTAGAAGAAGTCTCAGACAAAAGCAAAGTACCTGATAACAAAACACTCTGAGAAGCTCCTGTGTGGCTTTAATATTTTAATACGACAAGGCTTGGTAAACTCACCAATAAGTGATACCGAGCCCATCGACATGAATGCTTCATATATTTCCATAATAAGATCAGACTGGGGTTTGTTTCTCCCAAACAATATATTGCTTTCAATACAATAACGTGACACCAACATCTTTGAAATAAGATTATAGCTCTGTCTGTAATGTGTTTTTTTTTTCTCAGTCTGTAGAGATCATAAGGCAGTCATTGGCAATTCAAACAATTGATACAATTAAAAATGCGAATAGTTATCAGCAGGAAAAGAGAATAATGGCTTTGCAAGATGGGAATAGCAAACACATGTTCTTAATATAGTACCCTGCATCTACACAATTGTTTAAGTACCACCTTATTTTGAGGTGCATATAACTGATAATAAGTAAACTTATTCCAATACCTTACTGACGTTGTAAATAACAACAATCTTATACTTAGGCTCCTTATAGTGAGTGACTACGATATAGGCTAGACAGATATACATGAATATCTCGTGTCCAGTTAAATTGAATGCAACACTTAACAAATTATATCATTCCAGAAAATTTCAACAATGCTGAAGTAAAAGGAAAATTATCTAAATAGAAATGCAGCATTCGGTTAGACTACTAGAGCATTTACAGTAAACAGTAAATAGTAGAAATATCCATTGTGCGAAAATTTAATCTTGAACAGACCAAGAAACGATAAGACAACATAAGCTAACATGCTGTGCCATATGGCAGACGTACATAATTGCTAATATTATGAGAAAGAGCGTTCTACTTTACGTATCTTCTGTACAAAGTTGAACAAAATATAAATATAGTGACAGATCATACAGTTTGATCTGCAGCGATCATACATTGACATGGCAGCTTTACTCTCCTTGAGTTGAATCCACATATAACTTTTCATGATACAAGTGAAATAGAGAGCAACATCTTGAGATCAGAATAAACAGCTAAATATGCAAACATTCAATTTGGTCACAGTGAAATAGTTTTTCTGTGGTATATGCGCCTTCATTGAAATACCTCTTCATCAAGCTTCAAACACCAGCAACAGATTATCAAGAAATAGAATATATCACCGATGTTCTTGTCAGAGACACGAACATTCGAAACAGAAGGATCAATAGTCATGTGAAGATAGGGGTTTTTCGACGTCCCTACATACAGTTTTACTGTGATGCTATTCTGGCTTCCGTTAGTAGCGAGAATAGCGAAATTGATGACGTGGCTGCTGTTTCTAATTATCTATCATTTCAAATATTTCTTTTTATCTTCTTCTTTTAAGTTAAATTTGATTTGAACATAAAAACACTACAAATATGAAGTTAACATCTTAAGAACAACAATGGAAATCCGGTCAGAACAATAAATTGATTCCGTTCTAAAATAAACTCATTGATATCCGTAAATTCCGCTGGTGGTATAAGAGATATTTCAAGATTTTAAAAGATATCTAAATTCTTTGTTACACCAATCAGTGATACTCGTGACGCCATTTGCAAGTACGTGTAAGTACAAATTGATACGCTCAACATTTTAACAGTCGTAAAGGCAGTTGTAGCTAGATAAATGAGAAAAATTGTATTGATTTAAATAAACTCTTAAATTAAGCATATTCTGGCCATACCATTTGATACATGTGTTAAAGCGTAAAATTGTAGGCAGTGCCGATGTATTGTGAAAAGTTTCTTATATTCAGTTTGACCTCTTTCTTTCTTTAGTTTATTGTGGGTAATAATTATTTGAACGTATTATTCTGAATTTTGGCGTTTTTTAAAACATAATATTGTAAACTTTATATTCCGTTTATTCAAGTACATAGTTTTGTAATAATAACCATCTGTCTTGAAAAATATTGTAATAGTTCTGAAAGCATATATCGTCAAAGTTTTAAGGCTGACAGAAAGAGAACGCAGTGAAGTAAGATACAGCAGAAAAATTATTCGTTTCAGATAAATAGGTCACAAAGAAGCATTTACAATCACTTTACCTTGGGGAACAATTAAAACTTGATTTTTGGGCTGTAAGCTAACCAGCCGGAGAGGTAAACTTGGGGTAAAGAGCTATGTACACAGAGCATTAAGTAGGATCATAGTTTTTGGAACACCTGTCAACACTTCTAACTGAATTCCACTTACAATCTTGAGGCTAGATAAGATTTAAAAGCGTAAACATTACCTAACGTCCTTACATCTCTGTCTGCATGGCGGTTTCAAATAAAACGGTCAAAGCTTGTGTATCTTATGATGCAATTGAATGTTTAAAGTATGTAACAGTGGGATTATGTACCGTTTTTGGCAAAATAGGGCCTTGATATATAAACAATATTTTTCATTGGTAAATCTTGTAAGAATTATGGAATCTGGTATATCATATGTGTCGCTTCCTTCTTAAGTATCATTCTTCAGCCTGGAGAATTAGACCCTGACTGATTGTCGGAATTTGAAATAGAGGTTAATAAAAACATATTTTTGTGCCTAGGATAGTTAACACGCTTTAACTATAATTTCAAAAATCTGAGTTCCCTCCACATTATAGCATTGTTTTCATTGTTTTCTATATTTATATGTTGTCATTTCGTTTTGTATTGTCATTTTCTTAAAGTGTTCCTCGAATATATCAAATTATATTGATTTTGGAAAGAAATAAATACAACATATCTTTCTGTTCTCACTATAATATTCTTTTAAATAGATATTATTAATACTCAATGATTTCGCTGTATTATTATAAGTCTTGGTTCTTATTTATCTCTTTAGAGTTTTGATTTTCCTGTTATTTAAATCTCTGCAATCAATTATGGTACAGCTATGCTTTAATTGCAAATAAAACTGCAATTTTTGCTGCACAACGTTGAACAGTGAAATATATATTTTTCATGTTGTTTCAGTCAAATTTTCAAAGGTAGTATTGGGACTGATAATGAACAAATGAAGTTAACGCCACATTGTTAAATGTTCTTCCTGCCTTTTGCAAAGTGCGAATGAAAAATTACGAAATTACGAAAGAAAATAGTTTTCCTGAAAATGTTTACCGTTGACTCCTTTGAAATGCATTGTATGCACGGTCATTCCAATGACGTCCAGCATAATTCACAGCACTTTTGCTATTTTAGATATTTCTTTGCATCAAGAAATAAAACCGTCATATAACATATCATTATTAATTCTTTCTAACATACAGAAATAAATTCCGTAACAAGAAATATTGTTTGAAATTTAAAGGAGCACAACTCCAAACAATTCCAACATTTTTTCTTTGCTTCATTTTTTTTATTTACATTACAACTGTCGAAAAATGTTAAAATCAAGCTTGTTTTAAATCTCAAACGGATAAACATTACATTTAAGGAAAGTCAATTTTCGACATATGTAAGGCTTTTCTGGTCCATTAATATTGCTTGGCGACAAAAAACAAATCTAAATGATAATCTACGGCGTAAACGTCGTGAAGGTGGATATTTCTACATAAATTTATGTGATAATAATAATGTGATAATAATTGACCATCTACTTCTGTCCCCAATGGGATGATATATGCATACTAATGCATTCTCTTTCAAATAAAGCAGTGTTTTATACGCTGTTTCAGAGCATTGAATAGAGAAAGCAATCGCTTGTGTCGTGGGATTACTGGGATAATCTCAAAGGGTTACTGATTCAAATGTTACGTTTCTCTCTCTCTCTCTCTCTCTCTCTCTCTCTCTCTCTCTCTCTCTCTCTCTCTCTCATAAAATAAAAATAAAATAAAGGGAGAAGCCTTCAATTAGCTTGGAAATTGTATCTCTCTCATCTCTGGATAAAATCGTCCATGGTTGGTTCCTTAATAGACTGATCCTAGTTCTAGATTAAAAGAAAATGTGAATCTCGTGTAAAGTTTTTGTTACTTCACAGATTATATTCATGTGGAAGTTCTTTGGAACCAAAATCTGTGTCATGTTTTAATTATGAATAGTTATTTTCAGAACGCTATCCTTAGGAAAGCAGCATGACTGCACGTTCTTCCCTTTTATGCATTAGAAACGACATACCGCTAAATCTGAATAAACAAAAATTTGACTAAAATTACACCACAACTGTGGCTAGGATACACATTCTCAAAGCATCCAAACTTTGTGGAACTAGATAAAATGTCGTCACATTATATTAAGTGGTCAAAACATTACAGCTTAAAGACGCTGACAAGACAATATACACAGCAGTGAAATATTGCATGAAAATAACTTCATTGGTCCAAATATCATACCAGCCCATGGGCAGAGATCGCTGATGTATGCTTTCTCTAGCTGTGACTTTAAACTTGTAATTGAAGAAGATATGTCTGGGTATCTCTAATTAATGTTATTGTAACTGATTCAGATTTGATTACAATATCATTCATTGCTCAAACGTTATGCTTCAGAAAATATACCATGTCACGAAGCTAGAGCTTCCCTTTCCTTGATGAGACCTTAACTTAGTGACATTGAGACCCGTAAAGGTAAGCGACACACCGTCGAGTCATCATATATTCATGGGCAGAGTTTCATGAAATCTCTCCAGCTTTCACTCAGTTATGGATACATGATAAAAACAAAATGAACAAACGTATGGTCAGATGGAGCACTAAAATAATTTTTCCCGATTTAAGACGGATGTGAAAATACATCCGCCATCGTTTCATAATTTAACATGACACGAGAAGTGTTCTTGCCTTAACCTTATCCTTCAGAAATGACAGAGTATGACATGTAACACACTTTCTGTATCAGAATACACCACGTCCTCAAATTCTGATACAATTTACAAAATCATCTAGCCAATAGACTAGTTTTGGTAAACCTTCCAAGGAGAATAATACTGGAAATGTTTTGTGCAAAATTATACAAGAATGTATGTACACTGATTTCACATTTTCTTCAAGAAGAGTGTCGGATCTCAAAAGTTTCCAAGTAGTAACCCAAGAAGAAGTCTCCTTCTTGTTCGTGTCAGTAATGGAAATATGTATATCTTCTCATGACCTTCAACCAATATGTGCTTAAAAGGCCCTTGTCCCAGCCGCTTCTAAGCAAAGGACCAGGGGCAAAACTACAAGTTAAGGGGCATGAACCATAGCCTGCATTGGATATACCAGTAAGTCTTGTTCCGATTTATGTCCATCAAACCTATATATAGTTATTGGGTGGAGACCTCAACAGTTTCAGACTTGTGAACCATGGGAAGCATTCCGACAGAGACCCTAGCGGGGCACGGTCACAGAGCTAACCCAAAACCCCAAATGTATATGTTATCGCACTTATCTTCAAGATTAAAAATGATACGAACCAACCTTCATTTCTCCATCTACAGAAAAATACAGATTACAATAAAAATAACGTTCCACAGAAATTGGTTCCATCCCAGCAGTACATAAATTTAATTCGTACCAGTATTAAAAGTGACACGAAGTTTACGTAACTTGCACTTGTTATAAGACCTATAGGAACTATAACAAATACTTTAATGTTTAAATATACTGCTGTGTATATTTAATATATATTGTGTACATTACTTTTCTGATGCTCGTGATCGAGTGATACGAATGGCGTTAACGCGTACATGAAATGTGCTATAATTTCATGTAGTAAACAAGATGTTTTCTAGAATTCATGTTAAAGGGTTAGTTAAGTCTTACAACGTAAAGTTTGGTTTTACACAATGACGTCGTAATTATTCATTCCCTCTGTATCATCAATTCATATAGTCTTTAACGGTTGTGTTCATATTTAATTCTAAAAGAATTATCTATTTAAATTATTCATAGGGATAACAAAGTGCTGATTGACGTTTTGGAGTAAAACACTAGTTTAGGAGTATTGAGAACTCGATCAAAGACATTAACATTTATTTAATTTTGGTACACCAGGACATGTACTCACTTCTATCAGCACCTTCAACACCATTGGAATTCCTTCGGAATGTTCAATAGCTTTGGACCTGCAATATAAATTTGGGGGTTTTGGGGGGATCATATTCACAATTCTCTGTGTGTCTCTTTCAGTTTCAATTTGAAATTTAGAAAAATAAAATAAGTCGATAATACTAAACGTGTCGTTTTCGTTTCTTTCTGTTACATAGTATACCTCCAAAAGTCTTATCGACATATCAAGTTTTTACGGTCTTAAATAACAAATAAAGTTCACACTAGATTAGTATATGTTGTCGTAAGTTGCACACCAATCAAACGTTGCGAAATAAATCATTGTGCTTTATTTGGCTGTTTCTTTACTGTTCACTTTTTAAAAAATACATCGGGTGGACACTTATTCAGGAGGAGTACTTCTACATAGCATCCAAATATGGTAAACCGAATTTCAAATGACACCGTGCAATGTTCACATGAAACAATGCATTTTTAAAGTAGTCATAAGAGTAGTCTGAAGACAGTTTATCCTCATTTCATGTCTATTTCATTTTTAATGAACAAAACATTTTAAACATAAACTAATATTTAGACCACTGATGTAGAAAATTTAAGTGCCAAGCATTATGAACTCTACTATGTCACCTAGAAAAGAAAGAAATAAAGTGTAAAGAAATGTTTCAAAAATGTTAGCCAGTTTCTTTCCATTAAATACACCATTCTATTGGAATTTTATCCCTCTCCTACAACGAATCGATTTGGGAATAAGTTTTGAAGCACAATATTCACTAATCTTCAATAATCTCCTCCAATTTGGAATAGGTTGGTATTAAATAGCCACATAATTCAAAAACTTAGAAGATATCACGCCTGTGTAGTGTACACATACGACTGTTTCTCTTTCATGTACAAAACCAATAGAAATGCCCAAGATGAACCGGTATGGATTTAGCGAGCACGAGCTTATGAAAGGCACAAATGCTTGGTACAGTAACGATTCTAAAAGGTAGCTCAAAAGATTTCGATAACGATTATGATAAATTGTCTATGTTGACGGCCTAAAAGGATGTTAAACTTTAGGTAACAAGAGATTTGTTTTGTTCAGCGTCTCGCTATAAGCAAACAGAGGAAAGGATCAAGTTGGAGAAACAAATCCAAACTGGATTTTCTTTTGGCGATTGATATTATATGTCTTCATCCGAAAACATAAACCAAAATATGAAAATTATAATGAAAATCATTACAAATAACGCAGACTAACCTGTCTACCATTCGTCGACTTCCCCAGCATTTTAATGAATTTCTATTGGGTGTTACATTTGTTTGAATGGACCTATGCGGGACCCTAGCATCGCGAAGATCTTATATTGACACTCCAGAGGTCCGGTACGATGAAAGTGAAGATTTCGTATACAAATAGTAAAAATGTTTAACACTCCCATCACAGTTCATAATCTTGCGGTGTTAGTTGTCTGTGATGTTATAAAATTTAATATTGAATGCATGCCCGTTAATGTTATGACCTAATACAATGCGTATTGAATCTCCGATTCCTTCAATTCTTCTCTTTCATTTTTTCATTAAAAGCTCAAGTAAGTGAATGAAAATTATAGTGCCGGTATTGCAATGATGACTGAAAGGCTGTGAAAATATATTTTCAATACCAATCTTTTGATTATAAAGAACCTGGTGATTTTTGCGCCGCAATATTTTCCAATTTAGGAAGTATTGCCATGATTACCTAAATTTTCATGAAAAAGTCCGAGTAAACAGTAAACACTAGTCATGCTTCATAAATGCGTCACGAACATTTATAATAGAGAAATTTCACACAATGATAGAATATTCTTAGATTAGGTTATAGTGCAGAAGGTTCTAAAATATTTATATATTCCGGTAGGATATCTCTTTCGATGAATATTTTAACCAAAACCAATGAAATGTGTCCATAGGTATCGGTATGTCAATTTTTAATTGAAGTTGTTCAATTGATAGTTTGTACATGTTTACAAGATTAAGGTCGGTAGTCTGAATTTAATAAACGTGTTGAAATAACAAAGTAATATAATGCATTTCAGATATGTTCAGAAGTAATGCATCACTTTGCAGCCCAAGACATATTTTGATATTACAGTTAAGATCACTCCCATAAAAAGGCTCCGACTACATAGATTATTCTGAGATTTCAAAACTTGTTTTCTACTACAAATTTATGTTTATCTTACATCAATAAATGCACCAGTAGCACACTATATACATTGTATTCACACAGATCGTCTACTTAGTTTGCAAAATTAGTTCCCTTGCTGTGCGCGATCGTTTTTGAAACCTTTAGAATGAGAGCATCAATGCTTTTATTGCATGACCATTCAAAGACTGACCTACTAAGATTACTTTGGCTTCTGACAAATGTATTTTGCTGCATCATCATACATAAAAATTGGAGCAGTGACATTAATTATACCCATTTTTATGGATTAAGGCTGAGAAGCCATCGTTCTCTAAACGCGCTCCAAAACATTGAGATATCTGAGACAACCATACATGTTTCAAACACTTGTATTCTACTTTGTTTAAGTATATTATTTGATATACTGGTGAGGTTTTAGGTACAATTCCGGACAAAACCCTATAAAGAAGTAAATTATCTGATACTATCATCTGATACTACTGATATTATCCCTAAAACGAAGTGCATGACATGGGAACAAGGCAGCGCTTATCCACCCATATTAATTCAAGTGTACCTCGAAATGGGTTAGATGTATATAGTCTTAAGTGTTATAAATTTGTTGGTATCAACACTGATCAACACCCCATTCGCTTCAGCTTTTCAGGATATATACTGATGTTGTTCTTTCATAAATGTTTACCTTCAAAACGTACGCGTTTAACATGGCCGAGATCTAAATGGTAATAAACGATACATGTTTGAAGTTAATATTTATTGGAATTCGCTTTCTACCTTTTCTTAAGATATGTTTATTTTCATAATCTAGTCGGATATGAGCAAAATCCAGAAAATTGTAAGAGTTATTATCTGTTTTGTTTTCACCGATGATTATATTATAAACAAAACTAACAGGCATAACAAGTAAAGATATGATGGCAATGCCGATGATAACGATGATAATTATGCTGATGACGTAACAGCGTTTCATAAATTAATGCGTGGACTATTGTGATGGTCCTCAATGGACCGTGATTTTATTCGCCTGTCCGATATGCTGTTTCCCAAAATGTTACCCATGCCATTTTCTGAGTTTCCGATAAGTTCAATTGCAATTGATATAAAAGTTTTAAATATTTCAATCATGTTTCTAAATGATCCATTTAATAAAATGTTTTGCCACCACCCACTAATTGAAGTGAACTAAGAAAAGGCGGTCTTTGTGGCTAATAATCCAAAAACGTAAATTCTTTTCTTTAAATAATCAAAATCAATTAAATGAAAACTTTAGGTTGGTACGCTACCATCTAATTATTAAATTCCGCACAAGGTATACTAAAACCATTCAAAGATCATATATTATTGAATCGCAATGGAGAGAATGTGCCAATTTGCGAAGACAAAGGCAAGAGCGCACAGAGTGGACTATGACGGAACTCAAACTTATGCACATTGGTATAATATCATATTTGAGCTCAATCCGTATGGTTGTCTTCATGTGGCTGTATATATACACACATATATATAATATTAATGATGAGTTTGCATAGCGCCTAATCTTTAGAAGCTCTAAGCGCCTTACAACATTTGACAACACTTAAAAAAACATATATAATGATATGATTACAAAAATGAAAACAAGCACCACGAAATTAGAAACAGAAAACATGCTGTAAGTATTTAAGGTAAGGATACATTATTAGGTCTTTAAGTCTGTTCTTGCAGTTGAAATAGGTGAGTTTTAAGAGCGCTCTTGAATGAGATCACTGTGTCTTTGTGTCTAAGTGCATTGGGCAATTCGTTCCACGTTGCTGGGCCCTGGTATGCAAAAGAGCGTTGTCCATATGATTTCATTTTCATAGTGGGAATAATGAGAACACGAGTGTCAGAAGAGAAGCGTAAGTATCTTGCTGGTGTGTACACATGGGTGAGGTCAGATAGGTATGTTAGACTGGAGCCGGTCAGTGAAACATAGCAAAGAGAACAAATTTTGTGTTCAATTCTGGATCGTATAGATAGCAACTGTAGGGTACAGAGCAGGGGAGAGGCGTGCTCTGATCATGGTACTCTAAGGATGATCTGAGAAGCTGTGTTTAGAACTTTTGGAAGCTTCTGAAGTAGATATTGAGACGAACCAGACAGAATTGAGTTACAATAGTCCAGTCTTGAAAGTACTAAGGAACACACAAGTGTTTTGGTGGCATCAACTGAAAGATACTTGCGAATGGAGCTGATTCGTCTCAGCTCAAGATATGCAGCCTTGCATATGTTCATGACATGTTGGTGCAACGAGAGAGTACTGTCGAGAGTGACACCGAGGTTTCATACTGACTGTGTGAATTTAATGTTGATGTTGCTGATATTTATTGTCTGAGGTAAAGGATGTGAATGAGAAAGTCTTTGTGTTGTAATCAGGATGGCTTCAGTTTTATCATCATTCATCTGCAGCTTGTTACATGTCATCCATGATTTCACATCGGAAGTGCACCTCTCTACGCCTTGGATGGTAGCTTCAGCTTCAGTTGGATGGCTAGATTTGTATATTTGGGTGTCATCAGCATACAGTTGGTGAGACACTGGATGATGATCTATGACACTTGAGAGTGGCTGAGTGTATAGAATGAAGAGACCAGGTCCAAGAACAGACCCCTCTGGAACACCACTGCATCGATCAACTGGGCTGGAGTGTTTACCATTTGCGGACACAATTGGTGTCCTGTTGACCAAGTAGGACTTGAACCATAGTAAGGCCGTATCATGAATGCCAAATACATGCTGGAGACGGTGAAGTAATATATCTTGGTCTATAGTGTCAAATGCTGCAGACAAGTCAAGGAGAGTGAGGACTGTAATCTTTCCGCTATCCAAAGCAGAGAGAAGGTCATTAACTACTTTCAGAAGAGTAGTTTCAGTACCGTGGCAAGGGCGATATGCAGACTGTACATTGCTAAAAAGACTGTTTGAATTCAGATGAGATACAAGTTGGGATAGAACAACTTTTTCTAAGATATTTGACATGAATGGGAGATTAGAAACTGGGCGGTAGTTCTTAAATCGTTATGTTTGAGTGTTGGTTTCTTCAGCAGAGGCTTTACAATGGCAGTTTTGTAAAATGATGGGAATTCCCCAGATGAGAGAGAGGTATTAATAACATCAGTTAGTGAAGGCAGTATTGGATCCAAACACTCTAGCAGCAGTGATGTCGGAATCGGATCCAGTTCACATGACTTTGGTGCACTCTTCATCACGATTGTACGTACTAAATCCATAGAGACAGGTTCAAATGCTGCTAACGGTTGCCGCTGAAATTCTATATCGCAACTGTATGGTGACGACGAGTCAACTGAAATTGTGTTGTGAAAGTTTATCTCTGATGGTTTGTACTTTGTCACGGAAGAAATTTGCAAACAGGTCTGGGAGGTCCACTAGAGAGAAAGTAGCTGGAAGTGGTGTACATTTCTTCCTTGACATCAGCTTGTTAGTAATCTCAAATAGCTCTTCTTTGGGAAAAAGTTAATGGCATCAGTTGATCCAAGCTTACTACACATAGCAGTTTTGTTGAACAAGGCATCTGAAGCAAGGAATTTCTGAGGCAACTGAGATTTCACCTGTTGTCACTTTTCCAGCCGGAAATGGGCACAAATCGACCTGAAGGGTCATTGAAAAAAGACGTTAATACTGAAGGTTTTCAATAATAAAAATGTTTTCATCCACTTTAAATAGAGAACGCAAATAAGTTAACGAATGGAGGGAGGAAGCATAGAGACGATTGCAGGAATGAAGAAAGAGAAAAGTGCAAAACTGTAGTTTCATTTTCGTATGAAAACTTCTATAGAAGATACAAGATTATATTCAACGTCGGTTGTGTGGATAACATGTGTAGAAAAATAAACATTTAGCTTTATGCGAGCCATTTTGCTGGCATCACATAAAACATTATCTCTTAATTCAAAAGACAGGTGCTTGGATAGTGTATATTTACAGTGAAACAATACACATGTAAATATTACAATGTCAATAGTAAAAGCAGGTTGAAAGACAATACAATACTAAATAACATGCAGTTATATTTTTGTACGTATGAACATATATGACACGTAACAGAAAGGAGTAAATAATAAAGCATGGAATATTACATTTTTATTGTTAAAAAGTACTCAAAATGTCATCGATAATAGCAGATTTATAAACAAGACACTATTAAATATGCAAATAAAGAAATACGACATCGGGAGATTGATGGGGCTAAAGGTTAAAGCTGAAGACTGGAGAATTATACAAAAACCATTATATATATATATATACTTGCCGCATATATATATATAGCATATATATATATATATATATATATATATATATATATATATATATATTAGTTAGTTAGTTAGTTAGTTAGTTTAGTCCGAATATTTTCAGTTTTGAATATGACAAGATTACTCAAGTAATTAGGTGTGCTCTTATATATTTAAGTTGTTGTTATATATCTTAATGTGTAGGGTGGTAAGGTTTGCTTTTCTTAACACGGTCGTATAAGCTATAAAAATCATCACAAAAATGTAAGTATCTGATACTGTTTTTAACCATTTTGTTAGAGTTCTGTTTGCTACAGAAACTCCAACTAAGGGGGGAGTAATTGAAGTTTGACCTAATAAACCATTTGTAGATCAGTAGCTTGGTATTAGCGGACAAATAGTGGTTGAGACGTTGCAATATGTTTTATTGTGCTGCTGATTTTAGATAGATCTAGATATGAGGTTGCTAAAATTTAGTTGAGAATCAGTATCTACTCTACAGAGTTTCAAGCAGTCGTCACGGTGTAGTTCATAGTCTTCTGTTGTGAAATTGGATACATTTTGCGTTTTTTTTCTCCATGGAACTATGACTTGTTATGTTTTGCTATATAACACAAAACATGGTTTGGTCTAACTACTTTAATGACTAGACTACAACTAACTTAAACAGTGAAAACACGCGCACACTAGTTTCTCATGCTAATGTTATCATAAGGCATATAGGGTTACAACTGAGTGAGAGCGTGGAGCTGACCTTAGGTGACCTGTAACTGTCAGACAATTTGTAGCAACAGAATGTTAATACCATATATTATCTCATGACTTGCAATTTTTGAGGGTTTGCCTCCGACGCAATGGCCGCATACCAGCAAGTTAGTATCTTGCTTTCATTTTGTAGGAAAGGTATTTGATTATTTGGATCGTTATAGATGTAAGATATGGTGTTGTCATCAGCTTAATTATACATTGTTTGTTTTGTGAAGTAGAAAATGCTGTTTATAAAGATAATAATTATGAAAGGTCCTAGTATTGATCCTTTGGGGGTTATATCCCAGTTATTATATGACGATGTGCGTTAAGCGCGTTGTTTTTGGTTATAGAGATAGTTTGTTTAATCAAGTTGAAATGGATGTTAAAGAGTTTTATTTTCTAGATAATGAGGCTGTGTTGAAGGCTCTCCAAGGCATTGGACAGGTCCAATATTGGAGGTATTGTCCATGGCGCCCCTCCAGTCCTCCACCACACTCAGTATAGTTTTCTGACATCCATAACCTTTCCTAAAAGCAGACAGAAAGCTATAGAAGATATTATAGGAAAGATTAAAATGATCACGTTAATCTGGAAGGACATAAATCGCAACCTGATAACACAACAGATAAAAGTGAAAGGAAATGAAGCAAAAAACGTAGTTTAGCTTATCAAATCAACAGAAATCTGGAATCAGATAATATAACTGAAGACAGTAAAAACACAGGTGAGAATTACGTTGCAATGAGAGAGAGAGAGAGAGAGAGAGAGAGAGAGAGAGAGAGAGAGAGAGAGAGAGAGAATCTGATAAGCATAGAGCAGTTAAAACTTGAGAACAAGAAACGGGACTCAAGATAAAAGAACAAGGAATTTACACAACATAGGCTGGAACCTACAATAAGAAACGGCTTCGAAGGTTACAAGAAACATGTGATAACAAGAAATCAGTGTGCATGTGGGTGCAAGCTGGTTTCACCCAAGTAAATCAGATCTATAGACATGCAGTCCTGCGACGAGACAATATTTGTTACCTATGGAACTCTCTAAATATTAATAAGTATTATTGTTTAAATTATTTTACATGCAGAATGGTTCTGCTGAGTATTGGCAATTCCTACTGCTCTTCAAAATTAAACATGGTATTTTAAATCAGATGCATAATACATAATCTAAAGAAAAGGTATCTTGAAATTTCTATTGGTTTGTCATGAGGGAAGACATTAGAGTGTAGATACAAAAAAGTGTGCTAATTGCGCGCGAGATAAACCTATCAAGTGCCACCTGCTCCCTTGGACAAAATGTAAGTTGGATTCCCACTGTATCGTTCTGCAACATACATTACGTGACCTACTGCTGCAACTCTTTGTGGGAATCTATTTATTCTGTTGGTGACTGATCGCTTAACCAAATGGGTTCAAATGTCTGCTATAGGACACACGGTACTAATGGTATGGAAAAATGGCAACCAGCCTGGAAATGGGTGAACATTAAATAGAGTATATATGGGTTTGGCTGGCCAGGATTGGTTAATAATGTAAGTTATGTTTTAGGAAAGAGAATCCTTTTGAGAGCTTATCCTAGTTGTAAGTAAAAAAATTGAGACATTGATGGAATTCCAGTACTTTAACAGTCTTGAGTTTAGAGCACTCATTACTAAAATTAGCACCTGACTCTTTGGTGCGGAATTGAAAGCACATGTTTCAAACACATGCAGGTCCAGAAAATGCCGCGGCTCATGTCCTTTCCTCTACACAGAAGCTGACATCCAGGTTTCATCTATACTGATAAATATAGGTTTAATCAAGGGCACTCAGAAATTTTAAGCTATTGAATTTTTAATATCATGGTGTTTGCTTAGGTTTACTATGGGAACTGAATTAGTACCGTGAGTCCTATACCAGCCAAGTCCGTTACTACTAGTGCTGACAAAATATTGAAAGAAGTACTCGACAGGTTTGGATGACCTTTAAGTTTACGCTCCGATCAAGGAAGGAACTTTGAAAGTGAGATTTTGAATGGGCTGTGTATGGCACTCGAGCTTCGGAAAACAATAACTACTATTCCAAACACCAAGTGAAATGAGCAAGCAGAGCCATTTATCAGAACCCTTCGTCGGTTGATTAGGCCTTTTTAAAGGAAAAGCGAGTGATCGGGATTTGCATATCTGCTATTCTCGATGAATCGACTGGATTTACGTCTGCTATGCTGATGGTTGGGCTTGGGGCAGGCTTATGACAGAATTTATGTTTGAGGCCAGACCACAGTCTGTGGTACATCATATGGAGTTTACCACGATCACCTGAAGAAAACTTTAGCAAGGCACATGACCTTAAAACATATATTGGCAGTAGTTTAAAGACAAAAAGATACCCATACCATCAAATCTGAGACCTATTGTGGAACCGTAAGAAAAACAAATTGAAAATCTTGATCTTGGCACAAATTACATTTCGTCTACATTGGTCCATGTTTAGCCTTGAAAATGCTTCATGATTTGAATTACCAAATCGAGCTGATGGAAGATCGATAACAAAGAGCTATGAAGTTGGAAACCCATCTAAACGAGTCCGATATGAAATAAGAACACTTAGTTTTGAAGCCATGAAAGAGACCGCATCTTTGCATGACGAAATGTCCGATCTAAAAGAAAATAAAGATTCGACTATCCAACCGACTGTGATTTTCTTTCCGTTGTCTAGAGAAGAGTCGGATAAGGTTTAGCAACAGAGAGGGTGAACCCTACAAATTAGTGTTCGAACAAATATATTTAAACATGAAATTATACTAAATAAAGCACAAAAAAATATAGGGTCAATAACTCTAAACCAGAACCTCTAACCGAATTGAAATTCTCTCTACGGGGGTTATTTACGCAGTTACTCATTCGGGACACCTGTGTTTGTAAATACTATGCGTGTTTGTTTATTTGCTCGTGCGCGTCATTTTTAAAAACAGATAATACTGAGTATGGAGCCAATGATAATGTTGGTTTTGTTAATAATGGCATCATGGCGTTGTTCGACAGTGCCACGTACATGATCGACGGAAGAAATATTGAATCGATTCAAAAAGATGTTGACGTTGCCACGACGATACTTGGCCTTGCAAGTTATAGCGACGATTATTCAAGATCAGCTGGTCCATCAATGATGTTTACCAAGGACACTTCTAACCACGCTGAATACGGAAGGTATAATATAAGACGACCAAGAAACTTTGCCAGTGCCGATGACTTTAATGTGTGGCCTGTGGTTCATGGTGATAATCCAAATTTTAATCTAGGATTTACAGCACGTCGAGCAATGTTGCAGGGTGGAAACAGAAGATTTTCATGTGCAATTCCGTTATCACATATTTTTGGATTTTGCAGAAATATCAGAAACGTTATTTTCGGAGCCAAACATACAATTGTACTCGTACGAAAAGCAACCGACGCTGATGCAATATGGCGACCTGATGGTGATGCTGGTAAAATAATACTAACAAAATTTTTATTGTGGATGCCAGTAATGACTCCAACGATATCTGAAGAAGATCGGTTACTCGCTTTCATGGGCAGAGGCGGCAAGTCGACGCTCTCATGGTTAACAACAACCACAGATGCTGTTCAAAACACAATTAATGGTTTATTTACATGGCAGATAGGATCACAACAGGGCATCTTTGCGTCGCGACATAGATTCGTTGCGCTTCAAGATGCTGCACGAGTAAATGAACAAACGCGTAGTATTATGATATTTGACAAACTCGGTGTTTCCGAGGTTTCATTGAGAATAAACGGACATCGAGAACCATCGGAGGATATTTAGTTGAAATTCGATCAAAATCATGTGGCTCGTGCATATCATCGATTGATGTCGTTTATGGGGCGTGATCAAAATATTGATACCGGTTTACAAATATCACAGCTAGATTTTACAACGCTGTACCCGATTTATTACTTTTCAATGGAACATTTGGATTTGTTCAGACAGTCTGTCGTTGACATACACTTTCGAGCTCGTGTGACGCGAGGAACTATTGCTAATTCCAGAGCAATCGTCGTTATACTCAGCGATAAAACAATGCTACTTGAAGGTGTTGGTGGTCGCATGAGAGTCGTTGATGCTCCAGTAGAAAATATGCAAGCCTTAATTTAGAAGTCAGAAATATATCATAAATGTCATATCATCACGTTAGTGTCAGTCTGACTCCTAGTCAGATTAAAAGACTTCAGTCAGCATCAGCGAAGCGATGTGGAACAAAAATATCATTAAAACAAGAACAAATCGCAGGTGGCCAAAATAAATTATCTCTAACAGAACGCCAGTTCAATCATTTCAATGAAGCTAAGCAATCGAATAAAGGAATCCGAGTAAATCTTTCTGCGGGTACAATTAAGGATATTATTAAGACTGGTGGTATATTTCCACTTCTTGCAGCTCTCCCAGCGTTAATAGCTGCTGCTGCTCCAGCTGTTGCAAAAGCTGCTGCGTTAGGTGCAGTTGGGACAGCTGCTGCAATGGTGCTGAAGAAAGCCACTGGAGAAGGATTAAAAAAAGGAAACGAAGAGGTCACGGTCTGAGACTTTCATGGTCTCGATACGGAAAAGGATTAAGACTTCCAGGGTCTCGATACGGAAAAGGATTAAGACTTCCAGGTATTCGCTGATTTTTCCGATGTCTAATTTTTATTTACTCGATGCTGCTAAGCAACTAAATATAAAGAATTTCATAGGTGTTTTTATGCATGATCAATTACCGAAAAATCCAAATCTGATTCAAACAGGCATTATTAATCTCGATAAAAGTTCTGATCCAGGTACTCATTGGGTTGCATATGCAATTGATCCACTTGGAATTATTTATTTTGATTCGTTTGGGTTGGCGCCACCAAAAGAATTTTTAAAATATATCGACAGACTTCAAAGTATTCGAATCTGGTATTCAACGCTACCGACACAGAAAATAACCGACCCGCCGATATGTGGCCGTGAAGCACTGGCAGTACTTGATGCTATATCAAGATCAGCGAAACCACATCATAAAGCTGTACACGAATATACGAGTTCTGTTTTAAATAATCGCTAATCGTATAATGGTAGATATTTACGGAAGATCAACTAAAACAATAAAAAAAAACCCAACAAGAACCAGGTGCAGACTTACTCAAGCGAGTAACAAGGCAGATCAATGATGAATTATCTGACCTGCTCAATCTTGCCAACGTTGATCCACACGAACTCGTTATATTTCAAAACCGTGAAGGAAAATTGAAGACGAGTAATATTTCAATCAATGATATTATTACTCCTAGTCGATTATCGCGAGAAGCTCTTATTGCTGTATATAACAGAGAGGGCAAACTTGTTCCTAGTGGTATTACTGCAGTGTCCATCAATGATAGGTTGTCAATATTCGGTGATACCATGCACGGCACTCTCAACATGAATAATAATAAAATTACTAACGTAGGAGAACCGGCGGATAATCTTGACGCTGCAACAAAACAAATATGTAGACGATAACAATATTCCAGTGACAACTTTGTTTTCGACGATCAATGATGGAATGATCGCATTTAGAACTGAATTTTATAATCACATACAACTGTTTATAAATTTTCGCATAAATATAAACAAAACCATTAGTGAATTTTTTGGAGGTCCACCACCAACCGTTGACATAAATCTCACCGATATAAATGCAAGAATCAACGATATTATCAGTGGAATTCCTAATATCATCAATAAAACTAATCTGCTTAAAATTCCACACAAACAAATTAGCAATATCGTGTACACAGTATCATCAGGATCATCAACATGGACACCAGGTGATAACACTATCAAACATACCGCAGAAGTAACCGACGTGTACAGGCTGTCCGTGTTCAGCTCTGCAAAATTTATGATATTTATTACATTTCCATGGCGTTATTCAACTCATAGTTTTCTGGAACTGTATCTATTATATTAAATAAAGATACCGAAGAAACGTTTATGCTGGTACCAGATGATAAAAATTAACCTCGGCGTCTTACTGGTGGTGTCTGGAATTTGTAGCTGAAACACCTCAATTAATTACTTAATACAGTATAATGATAGACGTTCAGCGATACAGATACGATCAGGTAACAACATGGCAGAATAAACTAAAAACCATAATTGATGATTATACAGCAAAAATAAAGAAATATCGTAGACGTGCGGTTGTCGTTGATATCATCGTTTATTCGGTTTCCGCGATTGTTGCTGGAACCGGCGTATTATTATCAACGCTGACGATGACAGCGCCGATCGTTGCAACAATTGTTGTTTCATAGTCAACCACGATCGCTGGAATATTCAGTATTATCGCGAAAAAGATAGATACGTGCACGAATGAAAAATTGAACGAGTACACGATGAAATTACATACTGTAACTGTAGCATATTCAAAAATTATCGTCGATGATTTCTTCGTCGCTTAACGATGGAATAATATCCGATGAAAAATTCAGTATTATAATAAGGATCTACAATGAAGTATTTGATGAAAAAATTCCTGAACAGGATTTAAAACAATAATAGTATAATAATGACATCACAGGATTTATTACAACAGATCGTCACTAATACTGCTCCGGTAAGAACCACAATGATATCGGCGAGTTCAACTAATCCTGAATTCAGTATTAATTTTCCACCTGCAATACCAGCAAAAGAAATAGCATTAGCGCAATTACGGGTTTATTATAGTTGGCCAAATATTAGATCAAAATCATTCGGTGGACTACAACCGAATAATTCATTAGTATTTGCAAATAAAAATAAACCCGATGGAACTCCTGACTGGCAAGTAGTTAGTATTCCAACGGGCAGTTATGAAATAGAACAGATCAATGAAGAATTCCAACGCAGAATCAAATCCATCACAGGAAAAGAATCAAAGATAGCCATTACTGTTCATGAGCCAATACTATCATCTGCCAGTGAAATATTATCATCGGATTATACCGTGGATATATATCAAAGTTCGATTAGAACTGTGCTAGGATGGCCTGAGGTTCCACCCTATTCTGGTCCACCAGAGCCACGACGAGATGAGTTTTTGACAACCGAAAAAAATACACGAGAATTCCAAAATATCAGTTACATGACGTAAAAGCAATTGAATCTGAATATTACAAAACATACGAAAAATTACCTGCTTTGTTTAAATATCTAATACAGGTTCACGAAGATGATGTAAAACAACAAATCATCGAATCCACTAAACACATAAACACCGTCAAATCGGATTTATTCAGCGCAGATCCAAATATAATTAATAATCGTCCTTATCCTAGTGGCGAACTAAATTATCCAAACGAAAAAATTAAAGATTTTTATTTTTCAGTTAAACTTGCAGCATGGAAAAGTAATTCCACAACTAAGCATCTTAAAATACAACAACGATCCGTACTCGGGTGGTGGCCACATATCACCAGGTATCGTTAATATCACATCAACGATCGCTGTCAATCTAATGTGCGCTGTCATCTACGACAGTTATCAAGTTGACACTGAAAAATCCAACCAAGCCCAACAAGGATACATTCTGTATTCATTTACCCCTGAAGAATCCCCAGGCGATTTGATTGTATCAGAACCAATCAACGTTGTTTATCTAAAATGTCATATAATTCATTCTTATCGCGGATACATTTCAAACTTACTGACCAGTCTGGCCACTTGCTCAATCTCAGGTCAGAGGCATTAAGTATAAACCTGTATGTACGCTCATAGAAAACACCAAGCCAAAAAAAAAAAAATTGTCTGAATTTGATAACTGATCGGTATATTTTTCATAATAAATATAATGATATGTACCGATCAGTTATCAAATTCAGACAGAGTTTACTAAAGTGAACGCGGTGGTTTAGTATGTTTGATCATGATACTGAATCCACATAAAAATCTATCAAATAAATAAAAGAAATTTTTACCTATGATTTTATCAGGGTCAGAAATGAATTATCCTGGTACAACGTTACAGGTAACACTATTGGTTTCGCTGTCAACGTCACTACAGTCACTTTCACTATCATTAGAGTCACACTCGTCCTTACCTTTAGCCAGTAATTCTTCCGCAACTTCGTTCAATGACTCCGTCATCGATATAATATCTCTCAACTCTTTTATACGAGCGTGTACAATTCTTTTCGTTTCGAATTCGTGAGATAATTCTGACCTAACCTTTTCGATTGAACGTGAAAGAGGAACAAATAATTTCACTTGCGTATCCGTGATTGCTGCCAGAGATTGTAACATCGCCTGCTGGATCAACTTTATGAATCTATAATCGGAGTTCAGCGTATATCTACCCTCTGACTTTCGAAATTGTAATGATTCAAAATCACTCATTATTTTTTCAGGATCAAGCTCATCAGATATTTTTATACCACTGTGTTGTAATTACTTAATAGCAGCAATAATAGCATTAATATTTTCATGATTCATTATATAATAAATATTTTTTAAAATAAAATATATATTTCTTAATAAAAAAATAAAATATTTTAGAAAATAAGACCGAATTCGCAATTTTGATGGGTATATTGCCCATCAAATGTAGAAAATCTGATCAAAGTCACAATGTTAGCAGGCAGAGCGAACCCTACAAATTGGTTTCGAGCAAGTTTTTCATAAAATAAATGTTCCTACGGGGGTTGAAAAAAAATAAAGTCAATAATTATAAACCGAACCTCCTAACTTTATTATTACCATATAGTTTGAAAAAACGGATAATAAATCGTTTTAGGTTAGTTATTTTTGTTATTTTATTTTTGACTTTTTGTTTTTATTTTTATAGTGCGTTTAGTTTACTCGCCGGGTCAATTAATTTTTGTTGTTTTTCGCCCTGCCTGCTGCTGTAAATTAAACAGTCAGTATAAATAATATTATTAATAATGAATATTGGAGAACCTCACTCTGCTAGATTAGCACGAGAGCGATTAGCGGCAATTAGGAAGTATTTACCTACCCGTGATGCTGTCAAACAACAACTACAACAGCATCAGGAATCTCATGTTGAATTTGAAGAGGATACAAAACAATTATTTAAACCTATTATAGAAACCACTAAAGGTCTTCTTCCTACGTTAGAGAAAACCGCTGAAGCAACTGGAAAAATAGCAGAAAGAACTAAAAAAAACAAAAAGGATTTTACGGGGACTTCCAGCTGAAATAGCTGCTGCTCAACCAATGCAAGAAATACTTGAAGGTATTGACTTAGCTCGTGCTGAAATAGGCGATATAAAAGATCGTATACCGGAATCAGAAAAAGAACCAGAAGCAAGAGCTAGGGTTAATTTGGTTGATAAGTTTACTGAAGACGCCATTAATTTTATTAGAAAAGCCGAAGATTTAAAATTAATTGAGATTGCTGCGAGAAGTTATTATGATCGAAAACAATTTTTAAAATCTCACTTCGCTGATGATCCCGTAAATGAGGATACTTGGCACAAATGGATATATCGTATACGCTATAACGTTAATCAAATTCGAAAAAATGATCCAAATTTTATTGACTATAAAAAAAAGATAGATAACTATATTGCACAACAATTGCCACAATCTCCAAAACCACGATTTAAATTACCACGATCACCACTGCTACCACCACTAACACAACAAGTATCACCACCACCACAACAACAATTGCCACAACTATTACCACCACTACCACAGCAATTGATACAATCTCCAAAACAACAAAAACCAATCAAAAAGGAAGAGGAGGAAGAAGAATATTGGCCGTCAGACACCTCTTCTGGCAACGTAAGTGGAAGTGGATTTACTACTCATGGAAGTGGTCTCGTTACTCCGTGTCCTAATAATGTCCTTGCTGATGTTGATCGATTAGAAATTCTCATTGGAGGAAAACGAGCTGGTAATAATTCTCCAGAAATAATTAATGAAGCAGCCGATATTTGCAGACGGTTATTTACAGGCGGTATCATGGACGTTGATGTTTATCAGTCTCTTATTACTGAAATTGCAGATGACTACTACAGTGACTGATTAAATACAATTACTATAATAAAATGATCGTACATTGTACTCAACGTGGACCAACCATGGTCAGGGTAATAAATTCACGATTACCAGTATACAAAACAACCTACGGAGATGGACTAGGTGATGTTGTTCAGGGTCCATTTAGAAGGATAGCCCCAAAAGCAATACCGATTGCAAAGCAACTGGGAATGAAAGCTATTGATGTTGTTCGTGAAAAAGGTATTGGTGCTGTGGGTAATCTCGCTGGTAAAGCATTTTCAGCGATCAAAGATAGACTAGCACGATTAATACGACGAAAACCTCAACCAGTAAAATTACCTAGTACTGAAGTAATGCCTGCAAATGTCAGTAAAATAATAAATCAAGTTGCGAATCAAAAACTAGCAGAGTTGGCTGATGTACCAATGTCAGAAAAAGAAAAAACTATAACAGCTAGTCTGATAGCAGGAAGTGGTCTCACTTCCCGAAGTGGTCTTCGATTTAAACGATAATAATTATAATAAATATGTTCAAGCGCATATCTGATCCAGCATTTGACATGGACGCACCAGTACTCAAGGATGAGTCTGTGCGTGATTATCAATATTATTCTTATGACGCTCGAATTCCAGATCAGCGTGGGAGAACTGAAGTACAAGTTCAGGATACAAGTAGGTATTTCTTACCCGCTGAGGCTTTTATTGAAGCAGAAGGTGAAATTTTAAAAATGGATAATACTGCATATGGAGCCAATGACAGATTTAGTTTTGTTAATAATGGTATTATGGCGTTATTTGACAGCGTCACTTATATGATTGATGGTAAAAATATTGAATCAATTCAGAAGGACGTTGATGTTGCTACAACAATATTGGGTCTAGCACGATACAGCGATGATTATTCAAGATCAGCTGGTCCATCAATGATGTTTGTAAAGGACACTTCTGATCACCCTGACAACAGACAGCATAATTTGGTACAAACGGCACGGGATACTGCAGTCGATTCACAACAAGCCGGAATGATAGCCCGACCCGGTGCTGCATTTCCGTTACTGCACAGTATTAATTCAGATTTCAATTTAGGGTTTACAGCACGTCGATCAATGTTGAAAGGTAATAGGAGATTTTCATGTGCAATTCCACTTTCACACATATTTGGATTTTGCAGAAATGTCAGGAAAGTTATTTTTGGAGCTAAACATACGGTTGTACTCGTACGAAAGGCTACAGACGATGATGCAATATGGCATGTTGCAGGTGCTGATCCTGCTGCAACTGTTGCACTTCATGGTAAAGTAGTATTAACCAAGCTTTCATTATGGATGCCAGTGATGACTCCATCAATATATGAAGAAGATCGTCTACTCTCTTTTATGAGTCAAGGTGGTAAATCAATGTTATCATGGTTGACAATGACCACAGATGCTATCCAGAGCAATATTGATGGTTTATTCACGTGGCATATAGCTTCCCAGCAGGGTGTTTCTGCACCACGGCATATATTTATTGCATTACAAAATACTGCACGGGTAAACAATCAACTACGTAGTATTATGATATTTGATAATCTTGGCGTTTCCGAGGTTTCGTTAAGAATAAATGGTCATCAAGAACCATCCGAAGATATTTTATTGAATTTTGATCAAAATCATGTAGCACGTGCATATCATCGTCTGATCACGTTAATGGGACGTGATCAAAATATTGATACTGGTTTACAAATATCACAACTGGATTTTACAACTTTTTATCCAATTTATTACTTTTCGCTCGAACATTTAGATTTAACCAGACAATCTGTAGTCGATATACATTTTCTAGCTCGCGTTCTGAAGCCAGTAGGAGCAGTAGGACCACCAGTAATAGAAGGTATTGACAATTACAGAGCAATTGCTGTCATACTTAGCGATAAATCGATGATACTCGAATGTGCTGGTGGACGCATGCGAGTTGTTGATGCTCCAGTAGAAAACATGTAATTAGATCGTTTATGAATACTATAATGTCATATAATCACGTTAGTGTCAGTCTGACTCCTGGTCAGATTAAAAGGCTACAATCAGCATCAAAAAATGACTGTGGATTAAAAATATCGCTAAAAAGAGAACAGATGACCGGCTCAAATAAATTATCTCTTACAGAACGTCAGCTCAGGCATTTCGATGAAGCCAAAAAATCAAATAAAGGTATAAAACTTAATCTTTCTGCGGGTGCCATTAAAGACATCGTTAAGACGGGTGGTATATTTCCACTTCTTGCAGCTATACCAGCATTAATTGCCGCTGCAGCCTCAGCTGTTGCAAAAGCAGCTGAATTAGGCGCTGTTGGAACCGCTGCTGGAATGGCATTAAAGAAAGCAACGGGTCAGGGAATCATACACGCAGAAAGCTAAAAAAAAAAAAGATCACGGGCAAAAAAAACACCAAAGACGTCTAAGAGCACCAAACGTACCACAGCCGGGTCGTCTCAGATTATCAGGCCCAGCATACGGTC